>MU223159.1:2045290-2080517 GCA_018584345.1 Thuja plicata
CATTAAATTGTCATCAATGCTCTTTAATGTTTGCAGACATTGCTTGTTCCTTTAGTCAATATTATCATGCTTATGGAAGGAAATCCAATCTTATTCCCCATCTGATTCACAGATGAAACTTAACTCACGCATCTAGAACAAAATCTGATTTCTTTGCAACATACATGCCTTTGCAAACTTATCCTGACACTTCTAACTGGCAAACATTAAATCCCTATCTGCATCAATTATGAGTAGAATGAAATCAAATCTGAATTTACTATAGTTTCCCGAATACATTTGCCCTGTTTGTCATTAATGACCCCCGAAGAGAAAACTGAATACTGCTTTTTTCCTTTGAGAGCTGTGAAAAAATAACCTACAGAAATGGATTCTTCATCTTGAGATGATTCCAAAGGTATATAACACTTGATATTTCGGACCAAATTTGAGCCCTGGACGGCTATTTGAAAATCAGGTCTCCGCTTGCAATTAAGCATAAATTTTTTGATTTCTCCATATAGTTTAACTATAGAAAAATAAAGATTTTTCCATTTGCCTTTGGTCGCACGTCAAAATGAAAGATAGAAAAAATTTTTATTTTTTATGCCACACGTGTGGGCCCACTGCCACGTGGCAGTCCCTCATTGGCTGTAATAAACTAGTCTGAACTCATTTTTAACCTCAACCATATCTGTCGATCACGCGACAACTAAGAAATCAAAGTCGCGAGGCATTTTTAACTCATCCATCATTTCTGGGTGACCTAGCGACCTGCACCTGGCGGCTAACTCCATCTGGCGACCTGGCGACCAGCGGCTAACATCTCGTCACGACTGCTTCTATCTCCTTCTGGCTACTTCACGACTAACCGCTAGTGGTTAGTCGCCGAATCTTGGCGGTTAACTTTCATGTCAAGCGACTGCGCGACTAACCGCTAGCGGTCAGTCGCTAGGTCTCTGAACTCTGGAAGTTACCTTCGATTTCACTCCTGACTGGGTGACTGGGGCTTTCGGCGACAGGGTGACTGAGCACATCCGGCGACATCGCGACCATGAGTACTGTCCATTTTTGTCAAAATTTCCTTACCTGCATTTTTAGGCACAGAAACTGAGGTGGTCATATGAGGGCACGCATGTGGATAGCCTTCTCTTTCAACTTCAAATTCATTAGTTCTTTCTTTTGCATCTAAAGTCTTTATTTTGCCTTCCCCGGATGAATGTGGGATATATAATCTTACTGTTTATAAGCATTTTTGAAATTCATACTAAAACATTGTTTATAGCTCATGCAAGTCGACCCCCAGCCCTCAAAGGCCTGCCAAGAGACTCTGGGCTTCTCATACTTACCTTAGATGTTTGCGTTTTTGCATATAAACATCAAAAAAATCTTTTGCACAGTGAATATGGGATAATGAAAATACACTGTTTCTTCATTTTCCTGGGTTTTTCCATCAAAACTGCTCTCTAATGGCACTGAATCTTTTCAAACGAAGACAATGACCTTGTTTTTATGTCTTGGGTGCCACTTCCTGTGGATCTACTTCTACAAACAACAACTTAAAATTATTAAAAAACTTCTCCTCCTCCTTTTGCTGTCGCTACATCTTTTCTGAAGATTATACTAGCTTTGGAAGCATCAAAACTTATGTATTTTATCTTCTATGTTATCCATTGTGGTATCATCCATGCAAAATTTTAAACAAAAACATAAAAATTGACTACATTACTCTGCGCAAGTTACAAAATCAGAATCCTGTTTGCATCATTTGGCTTGGTCTTCCCTCCTCTGGCATGCTGCGCAGATTACCTCTATAAACATATTTTAAGAGTATTAAAAACTTCAAAATATCCTTTATGCCATACTTGCGCAGGGTAATTACTTTAATGTTTGCAGTATATACTATCAATAATCCCCTTCAATTTGCTACTGCACTGATCTCCAAGAAACTGCGCAAGGTATGCATTAACTTTGACTTAAAACTTTGTTTTAGAAAAACCTCCTGCTGTCTACGCAGCCCACTACACATTTGATACTTTGGTCAAACAGTTCACATCCCCTTGTCAATGATTACTGTGCTGATTGGCAGCAGAGAGGTACATTTAAAACTCCCTCCCAAACCATCATTGTCTGCGCAAACACTTTGCCATGAAAGTTGTAATTTAAATGTTTAAAAACTGGAAATACCATTGATGTCTGCGCATTTAAACAATGCAATACTTTGGTTGAAAAGTTGACATGCCCTGTCTTTGCTTCTTTTCCCAAATTGCTTTGAAGCAACTTGTCAAATGGTTTATGTTTGGTCTGTGTTGCTGTGTTGACTTTGGTATTGGCACTACTTGCCAATGAAATGTATTTAAAATACTCCCTTATATAAAATGCAGGCAACACTTCTTATCATTTTTAAGAAATCTCTATCACTGTTTGCACATTGAAAATCCACCTTGGCCCCTTCATTGCATTGGAAATGGCATTGTGAGCCCTGTCAAAAAATACATTATGTGCTCACCATTGATTTTCTGACACTTTGAAAGTGAATACAACCTTTTCAAACAGTTCCCTATCTATTAATGGAGTATCCATCAAATTCCAAAGTTCAAACAAAAACTTCCCAAGGTTTTTCAACTGTAGACAAAAATAAAAAATTTGGAATCCGAAGCTTCTTTTCATCACTTATTGATTCAATTGTATGTGATAATCCTTCTAATGTCTCATTGCTTATGCTCTTTGGTTGTCCAGGAACTAAATCATGCAAGTTCGGAAGCACTTCACAAACAATCTTCCAAAATTCCATGCACCTTGTTCACATAATCCACATCTTCCCCTTCTAATCTCTTATGATGTATGTAGTGTGAAAGATATTATGCAAACGATCTTAATTGTCATCAAATAGACGACTTCAAAATCTCCTTTGCAAATTTGAATTTTTAAATGGCAATTGGCTTCCACAACTGGCCTCAAAAATTTACTAAAACAAGTAATCTGACCTCGTTATCAAGCAATAAGATTGATTCATCGATAACGAGAATTAATGTGAAAGGGCTCCTTTAGATTCAGTCTCCGGCACAATATGCAACTGATGAAACTTTGCATTTACAGAATACTATGCAAGTATGAAATGTTGAATCAGCATAAATCTCGTTTGGATCAGTTATTGTAAAGTCACTAGATGACATTCTGAAGCTTCACCATCAAGTTAGGTAGCACATTGATATGCAATGAGCATGATTCCCTGATTGGTTCTTGGAAACAACTTTGAGACAGAAAGATATTACTCTTGCAAAATGGTCACTTCTGAAAACTTAACCCTTTCCGCACTGCAAACTGAATAAATTGCCTCTGAAACATGAACTAATAGGGTCATCAAAAAGATCCTTCAGAAACCCAACCTCTGGATCCTGAAAGAATGCCACATGTAGAACATGACCCCTCTATTATCTTCCTCTAAAAACAAACAACTGAATTGATACCAATTTGCAAAAATAGCACCTTTACACTTTCTAAACCAAAACATAATAAATATGCAGAAATCGGGTTCGGAATCGGCAAAGAAAAGTGATCTACCAGATTGGTCAAAGTTTGGGAATCTGTAGATGAGTTCATTCCTAGGTCTAAAATGTAGATCCATACTCAATTATGTCTGACCTCGAATAGGGTACAAATGGGGAAAGGACAACGTATGCCATTTAATTCTGAATTCTGCAATTCAGAGAAACTTTAATAAATTGGAAACGGAAAGGTTCTGGCAAAGTTAACAAATGGATTGGTAGGAGTCTGTAAATCTTTAGGTAGGTACACTCCTTTGTTTACAATATGAGGAACAAGCCAATTATCCAAAATATTCACCCGGGTACAGACTTTCAAGACCTCAAAGCAGGTCACTTACCAATTCTGAACTTGAACAAACAGGAAATCAGAATTAATCACTATCAGAACGGTTCTTGAAAACTTGTCATCTGATTTCATAAAGATCTGTAGATTGGAACATATGGAGTGTGTGACCATTCAAACACAGTACAAAAGGAATTTTCTCAATTGGGTGAATTGGTCAAAAGTTATAATGTGTCAAACTAGGCTATTCAAATTTCTAGGCAGAACAAAAATGCAGACAGTTCTGAGCAACCAACTTTGGGAAGTATGAAAACTTATCAAACGAATTTGGAATGACCTAAGGTTTAAAACATAACCTCTCTGATATACATGGAAAAAATTCCCAAAGTGGTGAACTATGAAACTCAACAGGGTGACAATTTAGCAAAATGCAGAATTAGGTGACCACCTCAAAATGACTACTCCCTAATCATATTAGAATTGGAAATCTGGAGCTGGGACCCACTTCATATGTCAAATGGAAGGCATTAAAGCCTCTCCCAAATTTGTATCTCATAAAAATCATCTGGGCACCCTTTACATGCACTCCAACTGAGTCTTCTCACACAAATTTTTCAAGGGTATTTACTTTTGCTTGACTGAAAAATTTAACATGGTCACTCCAAATTTGTTCCATATTTAGGAGTACCAACATCTTGCAAAGATTTTCCTCCACCTTTTTAGAAAATGTGTAAAGGATTCGTCGGTTCTTTGCTTAGTGTTACACAGATCGATCATGGTTACATCATGCTATATATTATAGGAGTAATGTTGGATAAACCATTGAATTAACTCCTTAAAATATTTTACCTTAGGTGTGAGCTTTGAGAACCACTCCATGGCATTTCCTCCTAGGCTTCCCATAAATAGCCTCATTAGGTATGCAGGTTCATGGATCAGTCTCTCCCGTATATTTTTCATATTTTGGCCTTGCCATGTTGGGAGGAAACAAAACCATATTAATACTTTTGTTGAAAGGAAATGGACAAATGGAGTCCAAAGAGTATTTTGTCTTGGGTTTAGCCTTCTCTTGTTTGAGATTTGTAAGTTCAATTTGCATCAAGGTTAGTTGTTTGGTCAGAACAGAGATAGGAGTTGACACCTCCTTTTATTTTAGTTTCTCAACATCATAATCTTCGGGTAATTTTACTCTGGTGGATGCTAGATGGAGAAAGTATTTCTCTTTGTCTTCACCAATTATCTTTTCCATTGTTTTTTGGAATTTTTACTTAGTTTGAGTTTATTGTATTATTCTTTAGTAATGTCTTCCTCACTATCTAAACCAAACAAAGGATGGTCAATATTTTTTTGTTCTTCACCATCTCTATCTTCTCATTTTTGGTTTTCGTCATTGTCATATTCCTCAAAAGCTTTACTCCATTCGTGAGTGGGTCTTTCCATTTCTAGGGAGTCTAAATCCAACAGGGAACTGTGAGATGTTTCTCCTTTTTGAGAATGTAGTGATCTAGGAGGTACTTCTGATTCTTTAGAAGTGTACTTGTTGTATCTTGTGTTAACCATGAAGTTGTATCTCAATTTTATCAAAGCTTCCCGATAGTGTCAAGTGAGGTCTCAAATCGTTCAAGTGAGTGTGTCTAGGTAGAAGTGTTATTTGTGTTTTGGTGGAAGTAAATGATTCCAGTGTCAAAGGGTTAAAATGCCCTAATAGTGAGCTGGGAATCAAGTTATTTTGAAAAGTGAATAGACCACACATATTGAGACTGATCACGAGAGAAACTGATAGGAAACACAAGGTAGATGCCTGAAAAAGTATTGAAAAAATATCAAAGAGACCCGAAAAGGCAACATGGACACACTAATGAGCCAAAAGGGTATCTAGATTCACAGAATTTTTCTGAGAAATCAATCTGCACGTGCCCACTATCCTAGATGCGAGCCTCTGCATGCGAGGTAGGAAATACAGGGTGCAAGCTTCTAATGAACTAAATGTGGGCTAAGAAATATAGGATGTGACCTTTCTCCCTAGATACAACGCAATGCTGACCAGATGTGATTCAGGATACTAGATGTGATCTTGCACAACCTAATGCGAGCCAGGATAGACCAAAAATGACCTTCTAAGGTTCTATCAATTTGGTGTCTGATTTGTCTTGAAGTTCGTGCAAATTTTTCTGATAATAGGTTGTTTTTGCATCTTTCTAGTGAGTGAAAAATATCAAATGTAGCCAAAGGATTGAATTTTGTTGCTTGTTTGAATGATTTATCTTGTTAATGAACTTTCAGACACATCAAGTAGATTTGCATTGTTAGGGGTGAACAGACACATCATTACGCCCTATTTTCTAAGTAGAGGATGAAAATCCTTGCTCGTAGACTTAGGTACACACTCAAATACTAATCAGAATATTGCCATCACCAAGCATGCAATGGCTCTAGTCATGATGCCATATTAGCCGATTCCAAACGCAAGTGAGGGCATGATATGATGAGTGTCTTGGGGCAATTACTTTTTTCCTTGCACTAGGATTATAACCATTTTGGGGATGAATCAAGAAGTTTGAGTACAAAGTTTGTTATTTATGATGGGGCAATCCATTCTAAATCGTCTCCCATAGAATTTTAAAAGGAAAAATTGAGATGTATAGCCCTATGAGTAATCAAATAGGTGTAGTCTCACAAATAAGATACAAGCGGCTTTGCTCTACACATTGTGTGTGTTAATTAGTGCACCTATTATCTTCAACACAACACTTCAATAGATCATTATATTAGTAGAAAAGCATAAAAAGCAACGGTTTCAATCTAAACACTAAAACCGATCTATTTCTTCCTATCTAGGAGGAGTTTGAAGAATGCCATAATATTGCCCTCAGATTATGCACAAATCAGTGACATATACAACCTAAGAATGGAAGATTTGGATGAAAAGTAATCTAAATGTTCACTAAACATACATATTAGCTCTAAAAAGCATGATAATAACAATGCATGAATATCAAAACTACAATTCAATATGGATTTTCAATTAATCTAAACAACATAACAATGCATTCAATCTAAAAATTAAGGGTCATTTGAGCTCAAAAACTCATTCTATTTATTGAAGAAATGAGGAGAGCGAGGGGGGACAAGGGTCATTAATGGAATTGTAAAACCCATTCATGAGGTGTAAGAGGAATAAATGCTAAAGGCATTCATGAGGCATGGGCTTGAGGAATCTCCATTAATAATGCATTAATGGGAGCATTTAAGAAGCATGGTTAGGGTGTAAGAAGTAAGCTTGAGAAGGTAGACTTAGAGGGAGTCAAGCTTGAGAAAATTGACTTTCTCAAGTGGGTGGGATTCCTAATCACAAATTTAGGAATGTGACATCATTAGGAAGTGGGTTAGAATAGGATTAAGATTAGGATTAGATTTAGCATGGGGGGAATAGGTTTGGATGGGTTTGAACCCAGGGTTAAGGTGGTTGAGATAGGTTAGGCTAGGGTTTAGGGGAATATTAATGAAATGAATTATATTAAATATATTCATTCAAAAATAGGAATATTAATTATTTAACCTTTTTATTTCTTTAGATAATTAATTGGGACTATAGCCAATTAATTAGGTTAATTTAGGCTAGAAGATAGGTTTTTTGCAAGTGATTAGATATAATGAGGATTTATTTAATTCCTTTTAAATTAATTACCTTAGACATGTATTTGATTTGAATTGAATTGATTGATTTTGACTGGCTTAGGTGATTACTAAAATTTAGTGAATAGATCACTTAGGATATTAAATATGATTTGAATGAATTATGCCAGCCGATTGAAGAGCTATTTGAACATAATTGGGGGTATGATCACACTTAGGGAAAATAGAGTCTATGGTCAAAGAAGACGAAATCTAGGTGGTTACATTTTCCCCTCTTTGAATTGATGTGCAAGCAGCACATTGATTCAAAGAAAGTTTTTGATGTTGACGTCAGAAATTTTGAGAATTTTGCTCATGATCAAATGAAATGCCTGATGAGATCAATCTCGCACTTGATTGAAATAAACTGATAGAATTGAATTTGAACTTGGTTTCCGTACAAAGGTCAATAAAAGATCTTAAATATATCAATCCTGAACTTGGTTGTCATCCAAAGATTTTTATACTGATTCCAAACTTGGTTGTTGCCCAAAAGTCAGTATGAAGTTGCTAGGAGCTTAGTAAGAATATTTTAAAATGAGGGAACACAAAATATCCGGCTTATGAGAACCAAAGCTTTCTATCCAATAGTTTCGACTTAGTCAAGAAAACTATCATGCCCCTAGTTGTTTGATAATGAAGTCATTTTTAATGCTATTTCAAGCAAGAATTTGATTGATGATAGTGTGATCATGCCCCCTCAGGAATGAAATCAAAGGAAAGAAATAAAATCCATTTATTTAAAATGATGTATCACTTGCAGGAATGGGTAGGGAAAGAAAGAACAGAGTAGAAGAAGTAAAGAAAGGTGTGTTTAAGAATAAAAACACAAGTACCAAGTTAATTACATGAAAAGGTGAGTGTTGAGATTGATAAAATGATGTCATACCAAGATTTATGATGAAATGTGCAATTTGACGGGCTTTTGGAATAGATGGAGCAATTCTGCATTTTCAGGAACTGTCACAAAAAGTTTACTGTACTGTATAAAACACCTTAGGTACCTTTGATTTGGTTCCTAATTGATTAAAAAGAGAATAAAAATAGAGTTTCAGTTGCTTGGGAGGAGTTTCGGAACCCCTAAATAGCTCAAAAGACCAATATATGTCTCAAAATTCACCATTTTACTATTCATTTTCACTTTTAGCCATAGTAAATTTGAGAGCTCTATAGAGAAGATGGTGGTCCCTATTAGGAAGCATCATTTCAAGTTCAGCCATTGACATCAGCACCCGACCGACCACCCACCTCTGGTAGTACTCGCAAAACCAACTCGTGAATTTTGCAATTTTGAATTTCATGCATTTTTGTAGTTTTTAGAGTTCTTTGAATTCTGGGTCGCATCTGGGATTCCGAATCGCACCCTGTCAAACCCGTGTCGCATCTGGTTTTTCTGAGATCGCATCCTATTTTCCTAGATTTCTGCGTCACATCTAGATTTCCTAGATCACATCTGGTTTGCCCTATTTTGACTTATTTTAGCAGTTCAATTTAGGTTTATGTCGTATCCCCTTTTTTTAGGATTGTACCCCATTTTTGGGGTCACATCCAAGATTTTCAAGATCATACCCAACATTCTCTGTCGCATCCTATTTTTCCAGAATCGTATCCTGTAAAAAGATTGCACCCTATATATCCAGGATCACATCTAGCTTTTAGACTTAGAATTTTTACAAATTGTGAACCATCTTCTTTCTGCGGACCTTGAATCACTTAGCTGATTATGTTTCTACATTTTTTTCGTAGATAAAACATTGATTTATCTTTTTATTGCCAAAATAGGTCAATTTTGAGGTAGCTACATTCTGAGGGACATATCCTGAGCGTGTGCTTGCCTTGGCCAGACTGCTGTCAGATGATGAGCAGAAGGTAGTAGTCTATGTAGGTTTATGATCTTTGATTGGTTTACCTGATATAGGGGTAAATTAGGGGTTGTCGACTGCTCTTGCCGAGAGATGGCACTCAGAGCACAACACCTTCCATCTTCTGACCGAGGAGATGACAGTCACACCTGAGGACATGTGGCGTATAATTCACATTCTAGTGATGGGTCAGGAGGTACAATTTGAGGCAACTTCTATCGTTGCCATAGGTGTAGCTCATCGTTTCTTCTAGGATGACACTATTGATTGGAGATACATTACCTGAGACTATATGTGCGATCACTATGATCATCTATCTGTATATTTGGTGAGCTTGATTGGTGGCATCCTGATTCCAGATAGAGGACAACATGGATTCCTTGTAGGATGGGTAGACATGCTTGATTAGATGATCATCTCAAGATGGATATTTGCATGGGGTAGCTGTATTATGACCCATATGTATCGGGAGCTCTGCGAGATTGTTTACCATTATACTTGGAGCATGACTGTGGGGATTTTGATTCTTTAGATTTGGGCCTTAGAGCACATCCTAGTGATATGACCCATTGTAGACATGTAGTGTGCACCTGAGCAACTGTATGTATATATGTATGTAGGTCTTATCTAGTGGCCCCATCTGGGAAAGGTAGAGTACTGGCGGTGTCTTTTTGATGATATGACAGAGGTAGTATGGCAGTCATACTTGGACTGTGAGGAGTGGACCTCGAATTCCAGACATGATCCATTTTTCTTTCAGAGGAGGTACCTGATAGGGAGGACCAGATACACTGTAGAGTATTTTGTACATACCCAAGTTTTGAGATAGTTTGGCCAATGATAGGTCAGGGTCTAGGATGTGACTGTATATGCCAGAGTTTATGATGATGCACCATTATGGGGTGCCCAGTTGGTATATGAGATCACCCACTAGGAGATCATAGATATGGTCATAGTGGATTGGGATCTTTGTCATGATGTGGTAGATGTAGGTTGTTCAGATGGATATGTAGCAGAGATGCTTTAACATCTATTTCCATGGTTTACCATTCTTGAGGAGGCCATTCCTCGTATAGAGGATCTTGTAGACTATGATCCTGATGATCACCCTGCTATAGGTAGGGGAGGAGCACAGAGAGATAGGGGTGTTGGGGGTAGAGATGGAGGGCATGATGGAGGTAGATGAGATGGTAGGCTCCCTCCTCCAGATGGTGGGGACGATGGTGGAGATGACAGAGGAGGAGGAGCGGTGGGTGGTACAGGAGATGTAGCTAGTGGTAGTGAAGAGGGTCAACGCACCCGATTTATATATGTTTCACCCAGGATGGATCCAGGTTCTTTACTTACAGGGGAGCAACAAAGATAGTAGAGACAACAACAATAGAGGCAACCAGATAGGTCACAGGATAGACCTTCAGGACAAGATTTTGGCAGGGGTTTTGACAGAGATGGAGATCCACTATCTCAGTGTGAGTGGGAGAGAGAGAATCTCAAGGCAAGGATTACAACATTAAAGGCTAGGCTCATGACAATAGATGTGTTACTCGTAGATAGAGATGCACAACTTGAGTGAATTAGAGCAGAGTGAGATTAGTAGGCCCATACTACTATTCACCAGGGCCAGAGAGCTACTTTTTATTATGCTCTTTATCATGCAGTGGTGCCAGAGGAACAAAGAGCTATGTCATTTTCATGGTTAGCACAACAGTTAGAGGGGGCCATGCCTCCTCTAGTAGCTCCATTTGTACCACCTCCTCCTCCTCTAGATTAGGGAGAGGGGGGAGTCAAACATGAGACATCTTTTTTTACTATTTTGTGAGATCATATTGTATATCTGGATCCTTCTGAGATCATTCTTTTTGTATCATGACACTTTATACATGTATATTTGATTCCTCCTTATACTCTGATACTCTTTGTGTAGAATTGTGCCATATTTTTGATTTATACCATGTTTTGAGATATATATGTAATGCAGTTGTTTCTGATTTTGACATGTTTCGTGAGTTCTCTTTGCTTTGATAGATATTGTTGCACATGTGATTGTATCTTGGTCTTAGATTTTTAGATGATGACATCATTTATGTGTTTGGATTTATCAATGATATAAATATGTTTCAAATGGTACTATGTGAGTTTTCAAATGTATGTTTTTGAGTTTTTCTTAGGCAAGTAAAATGTATGGATGCACTTAGGATGTAAAATGAAATGCATAAATGCTTTATTTTTGTTTTTTCTTTCTGTCTCATTTTATGGATGCAAAATGTATGCTATGGATGTGCAATGATATAAATATAAATAATATTAAATGGATATAATTAACTTGATTTTAGAAGAAAATTGAAAACATTTTTGTGGTCACATTCCTTTTTAAAAATGCATCATGCAACCTCTAAATGTAGCTATATACAGACTCTTAGGACTTGTCACTGATTTAGCAGTTTTTGTAACATTTTTATCATCATTGGGCACTTTTGGAAAGGATACCACCCGATAGTACAACAATCACTAATACCCACTAATATTATGAAAGTATGAATACTATTTTTATTGGATGAAATGTCAGAAATAGACTTAGACATCGAGGCATTGAAGCCAGGATAACAAAATAGTCACCTTCCTTTTATTATATCACAATCTGTGTAAGGTAAGATATTGGACCTGCAATGACCTTGAAAATTCATATCCTTGGGTACATTATGCTTCATATACCATAG
The DNA here is from genome assembly GCA_018584345.1 of Thuja plicata. Lineage (NCBI taxonomy): Eukaryota > Viridiplantae > Streptophyta > Pinopsida > Cupressales > Cupressaceae > Thuja > Thuja plicata. The sequence continues at coordinate 2,057,355 of MU223159.1, forward strand.
TGAGAATCTAAGTTTAGAAAACAAACAAGGAAATTGTTTCAACCTCACTGTAGTTTACACATAACAAAGATCGAGATATACGAGGCTATCCACTCATATTGGCAACTCTTACCATAAAAATCCAAGTTAGGTGAAATTTATAGGATCATTTGGAACAATCACCATACACAAAAAACCAAGAAAACATTATGCCCCCTATCCTTGTGACTCTTTGTCTTTACACAGACGTCATGGAGTAACTCAGAAGACATAACAACTATCAATTGTGAATCAAGAAAATAAAGTTCATAATTGCTTAGATGCCCCGAGTTTATCAGAACATAAAAGATTCATAATCAAACCAAGATCAAACTGTGTTTAAGTAGTATTAGGAAATAATATTGATTCATTTTTCAAGCGTAGTATAGATTCATCAATCAAAAAGTTGGAATTCAAGAAAATATGTGTTCCATGTTTGTGTATAACCTTCTTCCTGTTTGCAATTCAATGTAGGTCTTAGGAACACTGTTCATGTTAGTGCAATGTTTGTGTCATCCTTGTGAATGTGACAGTGTGGTGAGAGTGTCGAGTATTTTTTTTTCACGAGAAAAACCATCCTATGACAACCTAGCAGACACAACCTATCATACAGGCAAAGATGACCCCAGTGCAAAATGACTTGACCCTAAAACAGAAATACAAACAAATCCCAAGCAACGATAAGATATTCATAAGGAAACAAAGTCAACTCCTAGCACAGGTGTAATCGTGAAGGTGTAGTATCAACAACGTATTGATAGATAGAGCATAGAATACAAGTGACACTTGATTGCCAGGTTTTCACCACTTGGCAAGACCTTTCATTCTTTTTTCTACTAGGATGCCTGTTTTACCAGGTTGTCATCAAGGCACTTTTCTCTTTTTCAAACATTTTTTCTATTTTTTCTTTGTTGAATGTTTTTGTAGTATCAAGGCACCTATTTGCCAGGTTTTCACCAAGGATACCTTTCTTGAAGACTTTTTCCACTGTTTTTGGATTTCTTCAGGATCAATTTTCTTAATGTTTTTGGTATTTTTCTAAGAACTATTTCACTATACAGGCTCTGCTAGCCAAAAATTAAGCATAGTAACACTTCAAATGTAGAGTATTGATAGGATCCATAAGGATATCCCCTTCAGGTGTAGCTAGTTGATAAGTTCCAGTCCCAAAAGTAGCAGTGATAACATAAGGTCCCAACCAGTTAGGTTCAAATTTTCCTTTCTATTCTCTGTTAGGCTAGTTCTTAGGATTATCCTTTAGGATGAGATGCCTCACTTAAAATTGTCATGATTTGACCTTTTTATTGTACCCTTTGGACATTTGTGCTTGGTACGTCTTTAGATTATTGAATGCCTATTGCCTGCGCTCATCAAGTAGGTCTAAAGAATTCACCTGATCAATGCGGTGTTGCTCATTAGTAACAAGACCTTTTAAAGATACTCACAAAGATGAGATTTCAACCTCAATAGGTAGTAATACCTCAGTGCCATAGACTAGGGAAAATGGTGTGGCTCTGGTTGGTGTTTTGATGCTTGTTGTGTAGGCCAATAATGTCAAATTTAGTTGTAAAAGCCAGTCTCTGCCAGACTTACTCACAGTTCTGTGTAAGATCTTAAGAATATTCTTATTAGATGCCTTAGCCTATCCATTACCCTTAGGGTAATAGATTGAGGAGCAATGTTGAGTAATGTGGAACTGTTCACAAAGGTCATCAATGTCTTAGTTTTTAAATTGGCCTCCATTGTCTGTTACAATTGAAGAGGGTATCCCATATCTACAGATAATTTAGTTTAGAATGAACATAGCCACCTATTTTCTAGTGGCTATGATTAGCGGCATGGCTTCGACCCACTTCATGAAATACTCAGTGGTCGTAATGATGTACTTGTGTCCATTTGAAGAATTGGGATATATTTGTCCGACCAAGTCAAAGGCCCATTGCTGAAATGGCCAATGTGTTATGAAAGGTATAAGTTCTCTAGTAGGAGCATGAATGAGACTTCCATGTGTCTGGCATTTATGACACATCTTTGAAAAGTGAATAGCATATTTTTCCATTGTAGGCCAGTAATAGCCTTCTGAGTAGTTTCTTTGCCAATGAAAATTCATTTGAATGTGATCCACATACACCTTTCTGGACTTCTTTTAATGTGTGATCTGACTCTTCAAGTTATAAACATCTAAGAAGTATAACATTGAGACCTCATAGATATAAGTTATTAGTTATGAGGACATAACGCAATGCTATCCTAATCAAGGATCTTTTTTCATTCTTGGAAAGGTCATTGGGAATGGTTTGGTCAGTTAGGTAAGCAATGATTTTAGCATACCAGGATTGGTCTTGGGTGTTCAAAGCACAAATTACTTGGTATTTAGGGGTATCAAAGGCTGGATAGGATAATTCTTCCACCAAGAAGTCATAGTAGAATTTATGTTCCTCCAGTTGTAATATGGATGCCAATGTAGCCATAGCATATGCAACTTTGTTCTCTATTCTGGGTATCTGATGAAATGTGATGAAGACAAAGTACTTCTTTAGGTCATCAACCAGTTGTTTGTAGGGTGTCAAATTCTCATCTTTTTTCTGATAATCTCCATTGACTTGATTGATAATGAGTTGGGAGTCACCATACATGTGTAAATCTACAATCCTCCACTCCATAGTAAGTTTAAGACCGTTTACCAATGATTCATATTCAGAAATGTTGTTCGTGGATGGAAATATCAATTTTTATGACTTGGGTATCTTGTAGCCTTGAGGAGTTATGAACAGAACCCCTACTCTAGAGCCTTGTTGCATGAAAGAACCGTCAAAGTACATCTTCCATGGATACTTAGCTAGATGCATAATTATTTCATTAGGGAATTCAATCCTTAAAGGTTCATCATCTTGGAGTGGTGAATCAACTAGTTTATCTACAAGGACTTGTCCTTTAATAGCTCTTCGTTCCACATATTCAATGTCAAATTCGCTCAAATTTAGGACCCATTTGGCTAATCATCCTGTTAATGTTGGCTTGCTAAGGAGGTACTTCAAATGATCTATCTTTACAATGAGCCTTACTGTATGTGACAACATGTAATGTCTCAATTTTTGTGATGAAAAGACAACTGCTAAGCATTCTTTCTCAATAATGCTATAATTGACTTCATAGGCCAGTAGTGTTCTACTGATATAGTAGATTTCTCTTTCTTTATTAGTTTTATCCTCTTGTGCTAATAATACTCCCAATGATGTGGCTGTACCTAAAATATATATGAGTAATGGCTTTCCATGAATGGGTGCCATAAGAATGGGAGGAGTAGCCTGGTACTTTTTTAGTTCTCTAAAGTTCGCTTAACAATGTTCATCCCATTTGAAAGTGACACCCTTATGTAGTAATTTGGTAAACACATGCGCTCTATCCGCAACCTCCTGATTGACTAGAGTTTCCCTTGTAATGTCCTCATTTGACTAATGTTGCATGGAGGAGTCATCTCTAGTATAGCTTTGAATTTTTCTAGGTCTACTTCAATTCCTTTCGCTGAAACAATAAACCCTAAGAGCTTTCCTGATTGGACCCCAAAGGCACATTTCTTTGGATTGGTCCTGACTTGAAATTGCTCCATATGATCCAATATCTTTCCTAAGTCATCCATATGTGTATTTCTTTCTTTGATTTAGCTAAGGTGTCATCCATGTAATCCTCCATGTTTTTATGCATCATATCATGGAATATAGTGGTCATTGCTCTTTGATAGGTAGCACCTGCATTCTTTAACCCAAATGGCATGATGTTCCATAAAAAGGTTCCCCATGTGCATGTAAATGCGGTCTTCTATTGATCTTCAGGAGAAATTTTAATCTGATTATAGCTTGAGAAACTATCCATTAGTGAATACATTTGGTAGCCTACTGTGAGATCGATGATCATATCAATATTAGGTAGTGGAAAATAATCTTCAGGACATGCCTTGTTTAAGAACCTAAAGTGTGTACAGATCTTGATAGATTTATCTGATTTAGATATTGGGACCACATTAGAAATCTATCCTGCATAAGAAATGACTCTAATGAATCCAAATTTTAATAATTTCTCTAGCTTCGCCTTTACCAGTAATGCAACATGAGGATGCATCTTTCTTAGTTTTTGTTTCACGGGTTTAATCCCAGGAGCTATAGATAAATGGTGCATTATAAATTTAGGATCCAGCCAAGGCATATCTGTGTAAGACCATGCAAAGTTATTTTTTTTCTCTTTCAGTAACTTAGTGAACTGTGTCTTCTCTTCATCTAAAAAATATTGTGCTACGTGTACAATTTGAGGAATTTCAGCTATGCCCAAGTTAACTGGTTCTGTTGGTTCTATCAGTACTGAAGATCTTTTTTGAAAGTGCTCAAGGAGGATATCAAGGATCTCATCCTTTGGAACCTTTCAGAGGTTTTCACCATCAAATATGTCTTTTATTTTTACTATTTGAGAATCTGATACTGCCACAACGTGGTTTTCACCATCAGTTATCTTTTTCTTTTTATTTTTCAAATTTTGACTGAGAAACTTGATATCCTTCTATGACATGTTCACACTCCTTGCATTAGTGGAAGAAGGGTAAGGTTCACAAGCGGTTAGATAGAAAGACAAGGTGTGATCATTGGGGAAGTTCATGATAGGGGTAGGATCTATATTAGTCCAATCAATTATATATGGGTTTTTCAAAGATAAGGAGTCAGATTTTGGGAAGGACAACATCACGTTCGCGTCAAGACTATTAACTGACATGACATGTTCTGTTAAGTTAAGTTCTTCGATGTTTAGATCAATAAGAGTTAGATCATCATTAAAAGGGTGATTGTTAGTTATATGTGTACCAAAATCTAGTGACTCATTAGTGGAACTTTCATCTTCATCTCTTCATAAAAGGAGGCTTCTTTCTTGTCGCCTCTGAAGTTCTTCTAGACTTAGGAAAACACTAGTCTCTCCATCAATTATTGGAGGAAGGAACTCCTCCTCTACTTCAGGAATATCAATATTGTTAGGAGTAGTGTTAGGGTGCTTGTTGGATGCTAATGGAGCTACAAACATGTGAATCACATCTATTTCAATGTTCTCTGTGGCAACATATAGCTCATCCCACTCGTAATCATGAGAGTCAGTTACTTCATCATCAGATCAATTTAAGAATTCTGCAATAGTTATCTGATGTACCCAATTAGCCACCTGTGGATCAAAGTGTGGTAAATCAAGGACATGTGTGATTGTAACTAACTTCCCCTAGTTAGGATGTGAATCTTGTTGTTGGGATGTGCTCTTAGTAGTTGTTGCTATCAATGGTACCTCTGGATCATCTTCTATTGTGTCTCCTACCTCTTGAGTAGGAACATGTGGTAACAAAGGGATATGAATGTCTTGTGGTACCTCAAAGCTTGGTACATAGTTCTCTCCTTGATATCTAGGGTTCTCTACACCAACATGTAATAATATTTCATAGGACCACTATTCTAGTTCTATTTCTTCTGTTTCATCACTCCCTTTGTTAGAGATCAGACTATCTTTTGAAGTAGGTTTGTTATATTCATTATTAAAACCCAATCCTATTTTGTCTTTGGTATTCCTAAATTCCATGTGTATAGGTTCAATAAGTCCTCTTCTTGTGTCACCTAGAGGCCCTTTTCTTTTGTATCCCATTTGTTTGAGGAGGTAGTATCCTTTACTATACTATTCTGGGGATATTTCTACATGTTTAACTTTAGCTTCCTTTGGTTCTCCCTTGTAAGGCTAGGCCAAGACTGCCTATTCTTCTATGTTATCTAAAGAAGAGGTGGATGCCTTAACCATGCCATTTTCTTTATGGATTTCTATCTCTTTAGATGCGGCAGGTGTGAAATATGAGGAGGGTCATCCATAGGACCTTGGTGATATTGGTAATTCTATCAGTGATGGAGTCATGTCCAGCTTGTATTCTCCCATACCTGTTTCTTTAAGTTTTAAGGTCTTTCCAAAAATTTTCATCACCATGTCTTTGGTAGTCTCAGGAGCAATCTCATCCATAGCTTCCTTGTTATGTGGAATCATACTACCTGCCTTGATATTGTTGCAAGTATAATTAGCATCTGTAGGAATTGTTACTTCCACCCCATTATGTGGGAACTTGATACACTGGTGGTAAGTAGATGACACAACTTGCATTTCATGGATCCAAGGTCTCCCCAACAAGATGTTGTAGGCCAAGGGCAGATCCATAACTTGACATATGACATTCCTTTCAATTGGCTTGAATCTGATGGGTAGAACAATAAGACCTTTAGAGGATCTTTCTTCCTCATCATAAGCTTTGATAGTGATTTTGCTTCTAGAATCAATAGTCTGTTTCGAGAGACCCAATTTCCTGATTAGATTAAGGGTACAAATATTCAATCATGTGCCTCCATCTATAAATACACATCGAACATGAGATTTATGAATGAGGAATTCAATATGAAGGGGTTGATTATGTGGATGTGTCAATGATTTATCATCTTCTTTAGAAAAGGAGAGATAATGCGGTGCTAAGATATGGTAAACCATCACTTGGAATTTTTCTATATCAAGGTCCCTTGGGACATTTGTGGCATGTAGGGCTTGTTCTAGGATTTCCCTATGCACCGTGGAGATTTTAAGCAACCCAAAAATGGAAATTTTAGCAGAGGTTCGTTGCAATTGGTCCACCAAGTCATACTTTTCTACAGGAATAGTAACCATGTGTTTTGCTACTGGTTTGGGGATAGTAACAATAGGAACCTTGGACATTGATGTTGGTTTTGGTGAGGAATTAGGTCCTTTGATCATGACTTGTGCTTGGCTCCGAGTCACCGAATTTGATTGGAAAGATGTGTCTTTAAAACCTTTGATTATGACCACATTAATTGATCCAGTTTTAATGTCTATCATGTTTATCACATTATCATTATTGGAGTAGGTGTAGTTTACTTCATTTCCTTTCCCTTTAGATGATTCCCCTTTCTCATAGTTAGCGAACAGTTTTTTAAATGCTGTATGATCTTTGTTGGTAGTGTGCCCTTCTACTTTGATCTTGCCTCCTTTGATAAGGTCTTGGATAACATGTTTGAGTTTAAGATAGTTTTTAGTCTTGTGTCCTTTGTTTTTGTGAAAGACATAGCAAGAATTATCATCCCACCACCTTGGTTTGACCACTGGTTCCCACGGTTTGGAATCTGGGATCGCGAGAAGTTTGTTGTCTAATAGTGACTTCAAAACAGTCTCGAGAGGCTCTCCCAAAGGAGTGAATGTTATTTGAGGCTTGGAGGTCCTTGGTTGACCCTTGCTATTATCATTGTTTTCTTTGGGTATGCGGGTCATTACCTTGGCATCTTTTCTTTCTTGCATGTTGTTATTCATATTGAACACCTCAGGTTTAGGGTTAATATTGGATGTGTCTACAACTCCATCATTGACAACATTTTTCTTCTTCTTCCACCATTTAGGTTTGGAGTTGAATTTTTTAGATTTGTTTTCACTTTGAAGAGTGATCTCTCCCTTCTTGACCATAACTTCTTCAATATGGATGGAATTCTTGATCATCCTATCAAAGCTAGGGGAGTCTTGCATTTGTAATGCGTAGTTTAACTCAGGTACCAAGTTATTGACAAAATTTCCATTTTCTCTAATTTGGGAATAGCTCGTGAATACCGTGCAAACATTTTCCTCCACCTTTGTAGAAAGTGTGTAAAGGATTCTCTAGTCTTTTGTTTAGTATTGTACAGATCCATCATAGTCACATCATGATGTATATTGTAGGGGTAATGTTGAATAAATTGTTGAATTAACTCCTCAAAAGTTTTTACGTTAGGTGTAAGCTTTGAGAACCACTCCATGGCATTGCCTCCTAGACTTCTAGGAAAGAGATGCATGAGGTATGTAGGTTGATGCATGTATTCTATACTCAGAGCACAAAATTCTCTAACATGGTCATGTGGATCGGTCTCTCCTATATAATTGTCATATTTTGGCCTTGCCATGTTGGGAGAGAATGGAACCATAGTGATACTCTTGTCAAAAGGAAATGGACAAATGGAATCCATAGAGTATTTTGTCTTGGGTTTAGCCTTCTCCTATTTGAGAGTCGTAAGCTCTGTTTGCATCAATGTGAGTTGTTTGGCGAGAATAGATATAGGATTTGGCACCTCCTTTTCTTTTAGTTGTTCCACATCATAATCCTTGGGTAACTTTACTCCAGTGGATTCTAGATGGAGAAATTATTTCTCTTTATCTTCATCAATCATCTTTTCCATTATCTTGTGGAACTTATTGATCTGTTTGAGTTTATTGTACTCTTCTTTAGTGATATCTTCCTCAGTGCCCGAATCAAACAAAGGATGGTCAAATTGTGGTTCTTTTTCCTCATCGCTATCTTCATGCTTTTGGTTTTTATCATTGTCGTAGTCCTCAAAAGCTTTACTCCATTTGTGAGTGGCTTTGTCCATTGATGGAGAGTCTAAGTCAAGTAGGGAAATGCAAGATGTTTCTCCTCATTGAAATTGTAGTGATCTAGGAAGGGCTTCCAATTATTTAGAAGTGTACTTGTTGTATCTTGTGTTAACCATGTATTTGTATCTCAACTTCGTTAAAGTTTCCCGATAGTGTCAGGTAGTATCTCAAATCATTTAAGTGAGTGTGTCTAGGTGGAAGTGTTGTTTGGGTTTTGGTGGAAGTAAATGATTCCAGTGTTAGAGGGTTAGAATACCCTGATAGTGAGATGGTAATCAAGTTTTTTTGAAAAGTGGATAGACCACATGTATTGAGACTGATTGTGAGAAATTGACAGGACATGCAAGGTAGACATTTGAAAAAGTATTTTGACATAGGAACAGGGAGACTAGAAAATACAATAGGGACACACTAAAGAGCCAAAAGGGTACCCAAATCTACTAATTTTTCTAAGAAACTAATCTACAACTACCCACTGTCCTAGATGCGAGCTCCTAGATGCAAGCTAGGAAATACAATATGCGAGATGCTGATGACTCGAGATGTGAGCTTAAACCATAGATGCCATGATGTACTAACCAGATATGATGATGTACACTAGATGCGAGCCAAGATACTAGATACAAGCCAGGAAATCTAGGATGTGAGTTTTTGATGTCTCTGTTAGATTTTCTCACTTTTGTAAAATACATTCTAGAAGTGTGTGAAGTTTGTTTGATTGTAGATTGCATTCTGAGACCTGTCACTGAGTGAAAAACACTTGTGTAGACCAAGGATTGAAGTTTGTTGCTTGTTTTGAATTATTTTATTTTGTTAGTGATCTTTCAGATACATCAAGAAGATTGGCATTGTTAGGGGAACAAACACATCCTTATGCCCTATTTTATAGGTAGAGGATGAAAATCCTTGCTCGTTGACTTAGGTACACACTCAAATACTAATCAGAATAAAGCCATCACCAAGCATGTAATGGCTCCAGTCATGATGCTGTATTAGCCGACTCCAAATTCAAGTGAGGGCAAAATATGATGAGCGTCTTGGGGAAATTAATTTTTTCCTTGCACAAAGATTATCACCCTTTTAGAGATGAATCGGTTAGTTTTGTCTATGAAGTTCATTGTTTATGATGGGGCAATCCATTCAAAATTGTCTCCCATAGAATAGCACAAGGAAAAATTAAGGTGTATAGCCCTATGAGTACTCAAATATGTGTATTCTCGCAAGCAAGATTCAAGCGGCTCTACTCTACACATACCCAAGCATGTTCAAGGAATGATGTAAAAATTCTAGGAAAAAAATTGATTCTATCTTTCGAGGCTTTGGCATATGAGGAAGAAGTTATTTATAGTGAGTTGGAAGGATTGGCATAAAACCTGTCCTCACTTGGGTCATTCTCGGGAGATTTATTCCTCAAATGGAAGGCCCTTTACTGTTAAATCAGAATACAAAGGATTGGCGATCGTAGGATGTCTATATTTCTGATTCTTCAAAAGAAAATAAGCATACTCTCCTAATCCATGCCATTTTCTCCCATAACACTTCAATCAAAGGTTCTTTCCCTCAAGCTATGTTGAGCTTGATTTAGATATTCCTAAGTTAATGAAAATAGGATGCGTGAAATAAATTTTTTTTTTGTTCAATTTCCTCAAATTTAGGTATTTTCTTGTTCAATTTTTGATCCAAAACTTAAACAATGAGATTTGCTTGTTCAGTTACCTGCAATGTTAAGTGATTTCTGTTGTTCAATTTCTGATCCAAAAATGAATTAAGCGATGTAACTTGCTCAGTTATCCCAACAGATTTAATGATTTTCTTGTCCAATTACTGATTCCAAAAATGAATTAAAGTGTGAGTTTGTTTGTCCATTTATCTCCAAATTCCTTTACAAGTGTTAAACCAACATCTGATTTTCTGATTTTCCTTAAAGGAAAAGAGTATAGTAATCTGGTCAATTTAACAAATGTTGAGAAAATGTGTTAAGTTTTGAAAAAGCTTTGTAAATGGTTAGTACTAAAATAAGTTTAAAAACACCTGCGAACACACACGTTAGCCAAGTCTTCCTACTTCCTTATCAGCAACCTACAAGCATTAGTTAGGCTGTTAAAAGATCAAATCAACAACTAGTTAAAGTGTTAGGGGGTAGGCAATGAAGTTCACAAAAATTTCAACCAGATGCGATCCAGAATTACAAGAAATGATGCAACAAACCAGATGTGACAGAGTGTTTACCAGATGCGAGTCTATACTGAAAATGACCCACGAAATCCCAGATACGAGCCTCAATTTTTGTGGTGCGAGGGCGTATCTTGGACGCGAGCTTCTGCTACCAAAAACAAGCCTGGACCTAAAATTTGGGAAGAAAAATTAGTGAAAAATGAAGTTAAAATGAGGCAAAATCTGAAATTGAGCCCCATAGTGGATGCCATAAATGTGTGTTAATTAGTGCACCTATTATCTACAACACGATACTTCAATAGATCATTATATTAGTAGAAAAGCATAAAAAGAAAGGGTTTCAAGCTAAACACTAAAACTGATCTATTGCTTCCTATCTAGGAGTTTGAAGAATGCCATAATCTTGCCCTTAGATTATGCACAAATCAGTGACATATACAACCGAAGAATGGAAGAGTTGGATGAAAAGTAATCTAAATGTTCACTAAACATACATATTAGCTCTAAAAAAATGATAATAACAATGTATGAATATCAAAACTACAATGCAATATGGATTTTCAATTAATCTAAACAACATAACAATGCTTTCAATCTAAAAATTAAGGGCCATTTGAGCTCAAAAACTCATTCTATTTATAGAAGAAATGAGGAGAGAGAGGGGGGACAAGGGTCATTAATGGAGTTGTAAAACCCATTAATGAGGTGTAAGAGGAATAAATGCCAAAGGCATTCATGAGGCATGGGCTTGAGGAATCTCCATTAATAATGCATCAATGGGAGCATTTAAGAAGCATGGTGAGGGTGTAAGAAGTAAGCTTGAGAAGGTGGACTTAGAGGGAGTCAAGCTTGAGAAAATTGACTTTCTCAAGTGGGTGGGATTCCTAATCACAAATTTAGGAATGTGACATCATTAGGAAGTGGGTTAGAATATGATTAATATTAGGATTAGATTTAGCATGGGGGAATAGGTTGGGATCGGTTTGAACCTAGGGTTAAGGTGGTTGAGATATGTTAGGCTAGGGTTTAGGGGAATATTAATAAAATGAATTATATTAAATATATTCATTCAAAAATAGGAATATTAATTATTTAACCTTTTTATTGCTTTAGATAATTAATTATGACTGTAGCCAATTAATTAAATTAATTTAGGCTAGAAGATAATTTTTTGCAAGTGAATAGATATAATGAGGATTTATTTAATTCCTTTTAAATTAATTACCTTAGCCAGGTATTTGATTTGAATTGATTTGAATTGAATTGATTGATTTTGATTGGCTTAGGTGATTAATAAAATTTAGTGATTAAATCACTTAGGAGATTAAATCTGATTCGAATGAATTATGCCAGCCGATTGAAGAGTTGTCTGGACATAATTGGGGTTATGATCACACTTAGGAAAAATAGAGTCTATGTTCAGAGCAGATCAAATCCAGGTGGTTACACACATACCCAAGCATGTTCAAGGAATGATGTCAAAATTTCAAAAAAAAAATGATTCTGTCTTCCGAGGCTTTGGCCTACGAGGAAGAAATTATTTATAGTGAGTTGGAAGGGTTGGCATAAAACCTGTCCTCACTTGGGTCATTCCTGGGAGATTTTTTCCTCAACTAGAAGGCCCTCTATTGTTAAATAAGCATACAACGGATTGGCAAGCGTAGGATTTCTAGATTTCTGAATCTTCAAAAGAAGAAGAGCATACTCTCCTAGTCCATGCCGTTTTCTCCCAAACCACTTGTAGAAAATATCCTAAGTTAATGAAAGCATAAATGATTGAAAGACATTTTTTTTTTGTTCAGTTTCCCCAAAGTTAGGTGATTTACTTGTTCAATTACTATCCAAAATTTAGACAATGAAGTTTTCTTGTTCAATTAACCACAATGTTAAATGATTTGTGTTGTCCAATTTCTGATCCAAGGGAAATTTAAAACAGTGAAGCTTGTTCAATTAGTCCCACAAGCTTAGTAATTTTCTTTGTTCAATTACAATATCCCAAAATGAATTAAATGGTGAGTTTGTTTGCCTTGTCCATTTATCTCCAAATTCCTTCACAAGTATTAAACCAACTTTTGATTTTCTGATTTTCCTTAAAGGAAAAGAGCATAGTAATATGGTTGATTTAACAAATGATTAGAAAATGTGTTAAGTGTTTAAAACTGTGAATAAGGGAAACAACTTAATCTATTTAAAACACCTGCAAACAACAAGTTAGCAACTTCATTTCATCTTTGTGAGAAAAGGGCTCTTGACAACAATCTACAAGCAAGAATTAGACTGTTTAAAGGTCAAACATAGAAGATACACAGAGATCAGTGGTTAGTTTTTGTCAAAATGCAACTTTGAAAACCATATACGACCCTATCCTAACCAAATGTGACCTGATACCCCTAATGCGACCCAATATGCCATATGCGATAGAATGTCTACCAGATGCGACCTTATACAAGAAATGACTCAGGATTTCTAGGATGTGAGCCTAGATTCTACGATGCGAGGGCATATCCTGGATGCGAGCCTTTACCACCAAAAATGACTCTATACCTGAAACCTGTGAAGATAAATTAGTAAAAAATGGATGCAAAATGATGCAAAATCTGAAATTTGGCCTCACGGTGGGCGCCAAAAATGTGTGTGTGTTTTTATGCACATGTTGAGAATGAAACAACACTTCAATAGATCATTATATTAGTGAAAAATCATAAAAAGAAAGGGTTTGACATAAATCACTAAAACTAACCTATTGCTTCCTATTTAGGAGAAGTATAAAAATGCAATAATATGCCCTCAGATTATGCACTTATCAGTGACATATACAACCTAGAATGGAAGATTCAAATGAAATTAATCTAATATGCTCAAGAAAAGTCCATTTTAACCTCAAGATGAAAGAAAATATCATAACAATGCAAATAAGAAATAAGCTAAAATGCAATATAAGTCCCTAAAATATGAGCAACATAAGTTTTCTCTTTCAACTCTCCAAATATGGGCAGCATAAGAATGCTTTCAAATCTCAAAATTAAGGGCCATTTGTCCTCAAAATTCATTCAATTTATAGAAGAAATGGAGGAATGGGGGAAGGCTCTAGAAGCAAAGCCATTAATGAGGGTGTAAGCCTCATTAATGTGGAGTGTGGAAGAGAATGTGTAAGAGGCATAAATGCTTCATTTATGAGAGAATTTATGAGGTATGGGTGAGGGTTTAAGAAGCATGGGTGAGGGTTTAAGGTCAAGCTTGAGAACTTTGACTTTAGAGGGAGGGTTGAATTCCTAATCACAAAATTAGGAATGTGACAAGCTTAAGGGTAGTTTAGGATTAAGATTAAGGGTTAAAGCATGTGATTAAGGAGATAGAGATGGGAGGAGAGAGAGTGAGTGGAGGGGGGATTAGCTAATTATGGTTAATTAGCTAATTAAGAAGAATTAACATGTGAGAAGGGGTTGGGATGAGTTTGAACCCAGGGTTAAGGTGGTTGAGGTAGGTTAGGTTAGAGGGAATATTAATGAAATGAATTATATTTAATATATTCATTCAATAACAGGGAAATTAATTATTTAAGCTTTTGATTGCTTTTGATAATTAATTAGGACTATAGCCAATTAATTATATTAATTTAGGCTAGGGGATAGGCTTTTGAAAGTGATGAGTTATAATTAGGATTTTATTTAATTCCTTTTTAATTAATTAACTTAGCCATGTTTTGATTTGAATTGAATTGATTTGATTGGATTGGCTAAAGAAATTAATATAAATTAGTGATTAAATCACTTAGGAAATTAAATTTGATTTCAAAAGAATTATGCCAACTGATTGCAGAGTTGTCTTGACATAATTAGGGGTATGATCACACTTAGGGAAAATAGGTTCTATAGTCAGAGCAAACCAAATTAGGGTGGTTACACCTTGTACTTGTCATCATGTTTTTTACCATCCATCAACTGAAATGCAAAGGTGTTTTTGGATTACTTGACCAACAAATGGGCCTTCCAATCTGCCAAAATCGGTGACAATGAACATATGGTGGGTCTCCTTAATAGTGCATCAACCACCACATTCTTCTTTCCTTTTACGTACTCAATGTCAAAAACATATGCTTGGATTTTCCTCACCAATTTTTGTTTCCTCTCGTTCAAGTCCTTCTACTCTAGGAAATATCTCAAATTTTTATGGTTTATCCCCACAACAATTTGTTTTTCAATGAGGTATTGTTGAAACTTGGCCAATGTGTACATGATGGTGAGCATGTTCTTATCATGGATCAAGTATATTTGTTCAACTCCTAAGATTTTTTGACTCTCAAATGTGATGGGGTGATGTTCCTGCATTAACACTGCTCCAATGCCCTCTCCCAATGCATCACACTCCAAGACAAAGGGTTGAGTGAAATCTGGTAGTGTCAGTAATGGACACTTACTCATGACCTCCTTTAATCTATTGAAGGTATGATGTGACTGCTCATCCCAATGGAAAGCCCCTCTCTTTGTCAGGTCTATCAGTGGTGCTTCTAGATACAAAAAACTTTCACAAATCTTTTTTAGTAACTGCACAACTAAAGAACCCACACAGCTCTATGAGTGTCCTAGGTGTGTGTGAATCAAGAATTGCCTGAATCTTCTCCTGATGCACTAAACCCCTTGGGAATTTATGATGTGACCCAATTATAAAATTTTAGTTATCCCAAACTCACATTTGGACCTCTTTGTAAAAAAGTTTGACTCCGTGATTCCTGACACCTCAATAAATGTATTAGATGTTCCTCCCACATCTTGCTGTAAATTAGCATATCATCAAAGAACACCAACAAAAACTTATGCAATTTCTTGTTGAAAATGTGGTTCATGCAAGAATGGAAGGTGGAAAAGTATTGGTTAACTGAAATGGCATGACCTAGAACTTATAGTGTTCATAGTGACAATGAAATGTTGTCTTCTACACATCTTTTTCGCTCATGTAGATCTGGTGGTACCTAACATTATCTATGAAATTCATTCAACATCTCATCAGTCCTTGGAATGGGGTATCTATTCTTTATGGCCTTCTTCTTCAATGCCCGATAGTTGACACACATCCTATGGGTCTCATTCTTCTTGTTCACCAACACTACTAAAGATGCTAAGGGATTGGAGCTCATTCTTATCAATCCTTTTTCAAGGAGTTCCTAGATCATCTTCTCTATCTCTTCTTTGAATTTCTTGGGATGGCAATAGGGCATGGTGATAACCAGCTTGTCTCCCTCTACTAAATCGATGGTGTGCTCAAAACCTCTATGTGGGGGTATACCAAGTGGAATATCTTCAAAGACCAAAATGTGCTTTCCCAACACTACCTGGATCTTGTAATCATGGTAGTAGGTTGGTTTCCCACTCAATATTTTAGTCAATACCAAGCATTGTGTTTCCCAAACAACGTCATCATGCCTAAAAATTACTTCCATCTATTTCTGTGAAATCTCCATTAGGCTGCCATTTGACATTCCTCTTAGTATCACCTTCTTGCCATCTACTGTAAATGATAATTCCATCATATTGAAACTATGTGTGTACTTATTGAGGGTCTCCATCCATTGAATTCCCAATACGACATCTGTATCATCTAGATCTACAACAAAGAAATCATTTGTCACTGTGTAGTTACCCATGTTCATGCTTAGTTGCGGAACCAAATGAGTACATGAAAATAGATTTCCTCCCGCTACCTTGAATTAGAAACCCTCATGTTCCTCCATACGTAAAATCCTCTGGGTGGCGAGTTATGAGTTGATTAAGTTGAGAGTAGCTCAAAAATCCAATATGACTATGACCTTCTATCCCTGGAGCATATCACAAGCCCAAACACACCACACCTTGGACTGCCATGCACTGTCACAATGGAACCCCCTTCATACCTGTGTCAAAATTTTCTTTGCATGATTTATTTCTTCTTTATCCTCCTCTTTTCCCTACAACTCAAATTATTCATTCTCCTCGTCACTGTCAAACACCACTCAATGTAGTGGATCTTTCCATTTCCTAAGAATTGGTGACCTAGTTCCCATGGATCCTTTCATGTGTAATAAAGCTTTCCCCTCTTGAGTTCTTGAATCATGACCTCATCCAATGATGACTTCTTCGGGTGTGATTTTTATCTTTTTCTTTTGGTGCGAGGGGTGGTTTGGCATGCATGTAACTCTTGGAAGAAGATGACCAGGTGACCATGTTATGTGCCTTATTAATCACTTCGGTGAGCATTTTGGGGTTGAACTCTTTGACCCAACCCTTTATGGGCTCCATAAATCTATCCATGAACAACACAACCAGTATCCTCTCCGAGATGTTTGTAACCAACATGGACAGTATTTGAAATTTTGTGATGTAATTGTCTATTGGTATTGTCTGCTTCAGTTATGCCAACTCCTTGAAGTTGAGCTCTAGATCCTTTTCGTCAAAGTGGTCTAGGAGTCCCTCTGTAAAATCAACATACAACATGACTTAGTTATGGCCAAGGGTGACCATCCCATGGTGCCACCATTCATGAGTGACTCCCTCCAAGTGAAGCACTTCAAATTTGATTGCCTCATCTTAGAGTATTAGGTTGAGCTAGAAGTAGGTATCAGTTTTTTGTACCCATGCTCATGCATATGTATTTCCAGATCCATCAAAATTTGATAGGTTTAAATTTCCAATCTCTCACTTGATGTCATTATTGTAATGACCATGTCCCTTAGAATACCTCATATACAAGTCCACATAATCCATGAAGGGTAGTTCTACCCCAAATCTAGCATCAAACAAATTTTTTCTGAATTGATCTTGCATCTCCAAGAATGTAAGCTCTTATTCTCCATATTGTTCAGTCCTTTGCAAAAATATGGACATCATAGGGAATGTGTGGGAATGTTGAGTATGTGACCTCTCATTCATAGAATCATCACCATGCCCAATATGATTCCCCTTTGCCCTTCCTTTTTCCAAAAGTCGAATTGTTTTGCTAATTTATTGTTGTCTTTTGCCAAAGTCTCACTGAGTTGTTTTTTCCTTGCACCAAGGTCTCACTTAGTTGTTGTTTTCCTCTTGTTAGCTCCCATAGAAATGAAATCATTTTATTTCTTGATTCCCACATCTTTTCTATTGATTGAGATCTTGTCTGCATCCAATATTACCCAACAGGCTGGCAAGATTACCATCTCTAATACCCCTATTATGTTCTGATGGATATTAGGCACAAATTATGTACCTGTGTATAATAATATTTTGTACAAATAAAAAAACCAAAAGAATGAAGAAGAGTGTAGGTTGCAGTGGTACAGGGGCGGAAAAAGGACAGAGCTGGCAGTACCAGCAACAACACCGTCATCAGCACCAACAACAAGGGCTTTAGAATAGTTCATCAGCAGGGAATAAGGTCGACCAACTTACCGCTTTCAAGGATATTTTCTGTACCACACCGATAGTTCAGCCTGCTAGGAAATCGTAGCATGTTGTAGCCTCACAGACTGCGGGCTTCACAAAGGCCACGTTCGTGGAAAAAAATGTGGTAGGTAATAATGATAGATCCATATTTCAGGGGAAAGCCATAGTACAACTAGAAAAACCTTTTTTCCTAAACCCTCATTTTCATTTCTCCAACAAGAAACATTATGAAGGTTTTCACATGTTTGAAACTGGAGAGCCATCTTCTAAGGCCGCCCAACTTCAAAATTTCAACACAAAAAACCTACAATACCTGAAAATCATATTTGAGCAGGAAAATTTTCAAATTTACAAACCCTCTGCTCCTCGCAAGCCAAGGGTTACACATAAGGCTCGAGCACTCTTGAAAGGAAAGCAACTCATTTTTGAAATTTGTGAAGGAACTCCTCTAGGATCTCCGTCAAGCGTGAAGAAAGGTCTTTTCAAGAATAATCAGGATTTGAATGCAAATGGAAAATATACATCAATATAGCCAGATCGATTTACTCAAGCCCCCTTCATTCCAAACAAATCAAAGCAAATCTGGCAAAAGAAGAATCGAGATACTACTCTAGATCCACTAATGGCTTCGATCACTCTTTCAGAAAAGTTGCTGTAGACCCACATTGGTACATTATGACAACTGGCTCTTATAGGTAAATTATCCACCAATAATTTTCTATTTGCAGTTATCAAAAATTGGGCCATGAGTAAGTTTCCAGGAATTAAAGAAATTTTCTGTTTAGATCCTGTAAAACAATTTTTTGTTGCTCTTTTCCATACAAAAAGTGATAGAGATCGGGTGAACAAATATAAACATTGGTTCTATATGGGGTTGGGTCTCTTTACAATGCCATGGATCCCCAACTTCAAACCAGAGCCCAATCTTGCCTGCTTTTTCCCATACTGGATTTCTTTACCCCTACTGCCATTAGAGTACAAAGAGTAAGAAATATTAGAACACATGGCGAATACTGTGGGAATTTTTATTCGCCATGATTTTATCCCCTTAGAGGACCCTCATCGGGATATTAGAATTTGCATATTGATGGATACCCAGAAAAGTTTTAAATAGAAGATTGCATTAAATTCCAAATGGGGAGTATGGGTTCAAAACATAATAATAAATGACCCAGCCACTATCCATTCATATCAGCACAAACTTGGTCATTTAAACTCTGATTGTCAATTGGGTCAAACATGTAACATCAATGTATGTGTAGACCATAGTTCTAATCCATTGCTTTGTACCCAACATATCAACACAGCAAAATCCAAGGATCATATTTCTAAGCCAACTAATCGAGAAATCAACACAGGTTCAGCACCACCAACTGTCAGTATGGAACAGAACATGCATGCAACAATCTCAAAAATGATCCGGTATATGTTTGATTGTTTCACCCACCTAATGTGGGCGCATCAGTACAATAATAGAATCAGGGGGATTCTGAAATATAATACTCCCTCGCTCTTGTCTATTGCACATGCCTATAATGTGGTTCAACATCTAACATTCTGTGATTCCCCGCTTACATTAACTCTAAACAATGGAATACAGTTGGGGGAACAAGCAGAGGTTATAGACAAAGTCCTGTTAAATGGAATAATAACTGAAAGGGATATTGAGGTGACTGGAAAGATCGTAGAAGGTAATAGGTCAAGAACAGTTGACAAAGAGGAATCCTCTGATAAATTAGATCAAATGGGATTACCACTATATGTAATAGACGATATTTCTATTACTGGTAACCAATGGCTTCAAGATTATCTGACACATATCAATATCCCAGATACACAAAGGGACCAGGAGCATTATGAAAATACATTCCTAGAACATGAAGAGTTCCATTCACTTACTGAACCTCTCAGAAATCACTGTACACCAAATAATCATAAATTGGATGATGCATGCCTTTTCCCTGATGCATCTATCTCCGAACAAGGTCTAGTGTTGGTTCCCTCTCTTGAAGAGACTGAGTATTCTCATGCTATGATTTCTGATAATCTTTCTAGCCCCATTACACTTGTATCTTATCAATAGAACAATCCCCCTCTAAATCTGTTTAGGCTGCTAAGACACCAAAATCAAGAGGGAGAAGACCAAAAATCTCAAAAACTAAGGAAGAAATAGCAGCTAGCATTCAATCCACATTAGACGACACTTTTGTGTCCACCAAGAGAATGACAAGGAGAACTAGAGGTTCTCCTTGTACACAATGAGTATAGCATCTTGGAATGTCAGAGGCATTAATGCCTCTGACAAAAGGTGTAGAATTAAACAACAGATTGATTCTACACATGCTCACATTGTTTTACTTCAAGAAACTAAGTTGTCCACAGAAAAATTTGATAAAACTATAGGGAAATGGTCACCATGGTCTTCTATTCATCAACAAGGGACAGGAGCCTCGGGTGGATTAGCTATCTTATGGAATTCAAAGACCACTAAAGTTAAAAAAATCAGGCAGGACAACTTCTGGCAGCTGGTAGAAGTCACAAGTTTTGATTTATCATTTAATCTGTTTAATGTTTATGGTCCCTCATCTACTCAAGATAAAAAAAAATTATGGGACTGTTTAACATATCATATTCAGAATCTTACAAACCAGAAGGTTATACTAGGAGGTGACTTCAACACTATATTGGACATGTTAGAAAAAACAAGGGGTATATGTCCGCCTCAAAGAACCATTCAGGACTTCACCTCTTTGCTATTAGATAATAGCTTGATGGATGTAGTGCCATCTACTGGTACATTCACCTGGACAAATAAGCGAGCAAGTTTTTCTCAAATAGATAGTCGCTTAGATAGATTTCTAGTATCACAAGAATGGAAGCTCATAAATGTCCAATTCCAGTCGGACATCCTTCCCCTTCCAGGATCTGATCACTTTCCTATATTACTGAGCATAGACAATGCAAGAGTCCCATTTTATCATAAGCCATCATTAAAATTTGAAAGAATGTGGTTTAGACATCCACACTTTTTGCCCCTGTTAAAACAATGGTGGGTTAGTTCACCATATGTGGTGGGGACTAAAATGCACCAGCTGGCAATGAAATTGAAGTATGTTAAAAGCTGCATTAAAAGGTGGAATGAAGTAGTGTTTAAAAACATATTTCAACAAAAAGATTTGGTTAAAGAACAATTGTCACAATTACATGAGCATACCATTCAGCATGGAATGGACAATTGCTCTTACAACAAATAGAAAATTCTTCAACAGGAGTGGGAAGAGTTGTGTTCTAGGGAGGAAGAATACTGGAGACAGAAATCCCAGGAACTATGGCTTAGAGAAGGAGACAAAAACACTAAATTTTTCCATGCCTCGGCTAAACAAAAAAAGGCAAATAGCACAATCTTCTCTATAACTGAAATATCTTCGAGTAAGACATTAACAAATGCACTGGAAATCCAACAAGAAGGAGTAAACTTCTTCAAAAATCTACTTTCCCTAGCTCAAGCTATCTATCCATCTCAAGCCCAAGTTGATGAAATCCTGGCTGCTATCCCAAGTCAAGTTACACACCAAGATAACCTCAATCTCATGGTGCCTTTTACTATTAATGAAATCAAACATGTAGTTTTTTCATTACCATCAGATAAAGCCCCAGGGCCGGATGGTTATAATCCACTCTTTTTCCAATCTTGCTGGGATGTGGTTGGGGGGGAGCTGCTGGCAGCAGTGGAAGAGTCAAGGAAAAGTAAGTCAATGTTAAAATATTTCAATACTACCAATATTGCCATCATATCGAAGGTGAAAGATCCAAAAATGTTTGCAGATTTCAGACCAATTTCACTTTGCAACACAGTATATAAAATCATCACTAAAGCAATATATATGAGGATTCAGTATCTCATTCCTTCAATTATTTCCCAAGAACAGGGAGGTTTTGTTCCAGGTCGAGAAACCATGGAAGGAGCATTAGTAGCTCATGAGGCTCTACATTCTATTCAGGAGGATCAAACATCAAATTTTCTTGTCAAATTGGATATGATGAAAGCGTATGACAAAGTTAATTGGGATTTTATTTTTCTAGTCCTCCTCAAATTTGGTTTCTCACAGCAGTGGTGTAAATGGATATGGGCATGCATCTCAGGGGCCTACTTTTCGGTGATCATAAATGGGAGCCTGGCTAGTTTTTTTTCTTCCACCTAGGGAATCAGACAGGGAGATCCAATATCTCCATTTCTTCTCATACTAATGGCAGAGGCATTAAGTAGAACAATCAAGAATCAACATTCACTAGGCCTTTGGAATGGAGTAAAAATTGGGGGTACCAATATTTCAATCACCCATTCCCTGTTTGCAGATGACACATTGCTCTTTGGAAAATTAGAAGTAAGAGAAGAAAAAAGAATAAAATATGTACTCGACCTTTACTCAGTTGTATCTAGATAGCAGATTAATGCATAAAAGTCACAAATTTTTCTTTTCAACACTAGTCAACTCATCTCTACCAAAATTGTTCAAGTACTAGACTTTGCTGTCGACATCTTGCCTTCAACCTATCTAGGAATTCCTCTCTTTGTTGGTACAAACAAAAATTCCTATTGGTCTTCAGTTATCAAAAGAATTAAGACCAAAAATTTGGCATGGAAAGCTAGGCGGCTCTCTTTATCAGGTCGAATACTACTTGTGAAATCAATACTCTCAGCAATTCCAAATTACTACTTAGCTGTTTTAAAAGCTCCGTCTTCAGTAATACAACAAATTCAAAAATTGATCAAAAGATTCCTTTGGACAGAAAATATGAATGGGGAGAAAAAAATTCCCCTAATCTCACTCAAAGATATGGCAAAAGGTTCAAAAGTTGGAGGGGCAGGGGTACATGACCTAACAACCCGCAATAAGGCATTTGGAGGAAAGCTAGTCTGGCAGATGCTCACAAAGATGAAAAATAAATGGTGTTAGATTATGCAACGTAAATATCTGGATAACAAAAATCCAACCCGAATCCTTACCATTGCAGACCCACCCAAAGGTTCAGTGATTTGGAACTTCATGATGTCCTCAAGACAAACTATCCTTAATTATGTCACCTGGGAAGTTAACAATGGTGCAAGTGT
>MU223159.1:2116363-2143780 GCA_018584345.1 Thuja plicata
AAATAAGTTTATTTCATTTATTAATATTCCCTTAAACCCCAACCTAACCCATCTCAACCACTTCTACCCTGGGTTCTAACCCTTCTCAACCCATTCACCCATGCTAATCTAATCTTAAACCTAAAATCTTCTCTAACCCACCTCCTAATGTTGTCACATTCCATTAAGGAATACTTAGCAACTCCACCCACTTGAGAAAGTCCACTTTCTCAAGCTTGACCTCCTTAAGGTCCACTTCCTCAAGCCATCTTCTTACACCCCCACATGCCTTATTAATGCCTTCATTAATATGAAGACCTTAAGCCCATGAATCTCCCATGCCTTAATAATGCCCTGGGCATTAAAGGCTCTTACATGTTCATTTAATGGGCCTCCTGATTTATAAATGAACCTTGTCCCCCTCTCTCTCTCCCATTCTTCTATAAATAGAAGCCTGTTTTGAGAGCAAATGAGCCTTCACTTGAGATTAGAAATACATTTTTATGCTGTTAAATTCACTCTAGATTCATATTTAACCTATTATCTCATGCTAGTTTATGGTTCTTATTTCATCTTTTAGAGTTAAAGTACATGCTTTTCCATCATTTAGCTTATTTTTAAATATAAAATCCTTCATGCTAGGTTGTATTTGTCACTGGTTTATAGCATATTCTGAGGGCTAATATGTTGTTAATCACACTCCTCCTAGTTAGCAGGCAATAAGTCAGTTTTAGTGGGTTCTACATGCTTTACATGCTTTTACTAACCCTTTTGGACTAATATAATGACTTATTGAGTGTTTGTGTTGATTCTGACAGGTACTCATTTACACACACACAATACCAAGACCTAATTACAACTTAATTAAGTCACCTTGTGCACTCTTGGTGCCATTTCTCACATTTTGCCACATTTGGCTTACATTGCATTATTAGAGACTTTTGACACATTCTAAACACAACATTGAAAAAATCCACTTAACAACTCTTAAAAAAACCTTATTTATGCACATGACCTTACAAAGCTCTTACAAACCAAAAATTCAGGGTTACACATACCTAACCCCTAGGTGCTCCTACACCGGTCCTCAAGGAGGTGCCAAATTATTTTGACTTTATATAATCTTAAGGTAGAGGAAGAGGTCATCATTTAATAAAACTATGACACCTCGTGACCCTAATGCATCTAGGGTGTCTAGTGGAAAGGCATGGGTGGATCATGCTAGTATTCCTTCCATCGTGAATGAACATGTGGAGGTGGACACACTAGGCACAATTAGTGCTCTGACACAAACTCTCATTCAATGTGCCACTCATTTAGTCAAGGGTGACCATGGTCAGTCTTCAAGGGACCATATTTGTTGGTCCTTTGGATCCCTGTACACATTTGGTATTGCCGATAGAGAGGACGAGGATGATGGAATGATGCTTGATGATTTTCTCAATGCGACATTTGACATTGATACACAGGTAAATATTTGCAAGTTCATTAAATTTATTTGATCATATTTCATTTATAAATGAATGAATAATTAAATTAGTATCTATTGATTATGATCAAAATTTAGGGCAAGTGTGTTGGTGGTAGTGGCAATGATCCCCCGACCCCCTTTTACACTACATTGTCAACTCCATAATTATGTATCAAATAAAGCATTTTAATTAGTACATTTGATTATTATGTAATATATGAATGATTTTATCATAACTTATTGTATATGTACATTAGTTCACTATTGGACCATCGATGTTCACATTAGACATTGAAGGGTATCGTTCCACTTTCCTGTAGGTATCTTTATTTGCATGTTAATTTGATTTACTTGATTATATTTAATTAATAAATGAATGAATAAATAAATTAATAAGAAAATTATGATCAAAATACAGAGTCAAAGTGGCCATGACAGTGATCAAATTCCTTCACCTATATTTGTGATGACATCATTGAGTCCACAGGTATATATGTAATAATGCATTATAATCCCCTCCCAAAAAAAAATAAAATAATGCATTATAATTAACATGCCAGTAGTATGTTCTTATATGAATGGCTACCTTATAAATTATCATAAATGTACACTGGTTTAATGCCAGAGCTACGACATCGACACCACACACTAAAAGATGCGGTGACACCTTCACAGAGGTACCATTTATTCATTAGTGGGGTTGTAAAAAATTATAGGTATTCTTGATAACCATGTATAATATTCTAGTTGTTTCATTTTCAATTATTGACAATAGAGACTCCTCCTTTTGGTTGGTGATACCTTGGATCATCGTGTAGCTGTAGTTGTAGCTAGTTCTGAAGCACTTACTGAGGTATGAAAGAGATTACTTAATTTTAATCATTTGTATTAAAATTTTTAATGATATTCATGTATTTATTTTAATATTATTTTGATCATTGTTGTAGGAACTTATTACTCCAGATCATCAGCGTTCCCCTTCAGTGGATGTACATAGTGAATATTTGCTAGTGGTAGGTAAATATTCAATTTTATGTAATCGTATAATTCAATTTTGATGTATATTAGTTATTGATGTTTATACTTTTTATTTATCAACTTGAGCTACAGAAGATTCTAGACTACTAGTGAGTGCACTCGGAAGACCACAACATCTACTGTATCTCTATCAACATGACTATCCAAGATAGCCCGAGATTTTTTTTCTTCCCCTTGTAGGAAACAACTAGATTAGGGATATACATTGTATGCCTATATGACATTACTGGAGATATTTTTTTTATATTGTATAAGTGACAAACTCTAAATCCATTTGGCTTTCATGAAGCCAATTTAGGTGTATTGGATATATTAGACATATATATTTTACTTCATGCCCTATGGATATACATAGTTTATATTTTAAATATGTAATTCATGTATCATGTGTATTGATGAATACTACTTTATGTTTATGTGGATGTCTTATGCTTTGTAAATTTCTCATGCTTTATATTTATGCTTGCACGTGTATCTATGTATATTATTACTGTATGATTCATACTTTATGAGAATATGTATGTTTCATTTCATAAATCTAGATTCATAATTTCAATTCCAAAACCTTAAACAAGTTTAAATATGTCATATGAGATCAAAAACATCACTCCTACCCAATTTTAGTCCTATTCGAGCATTTTGACCACCTCAACCTATTTAGAGCATCACAAGAACCTTAAGCTACACCCCAGTATGGTGTGACCTAGAACGTTCAAGTGAGTTTTGAAGCCTAAAAAGCTTATTCCTAGAGTTTACTTATCCAATTGAAGGTGTTGGGGCAGAAAATTTGATGCCAGGATGGATGGTTTGAGAGATACACAATGTTGGTCATTTCAACTGAGGCACATTGGAAGATTTGAAATCAACTGAGATTGGGTTAGAAATTTCAAATGATGTCAAATCTCCATAGCTGAGATAGGTTATTATAGGCCTCTGTCACATGGTCTTATAGCACCTAACATTTTCTCAATACCTCACACGAGCTCTAACAAATGGTCCTCAAATTATTGCTCCTTAATGGTGCTTATTGCAACTTAAGGGAAAATTTGGTCGAGAGTGGTTTGGAATTTTTGAGTGATTATATGTTCAAAATGATGTAATTTATAACATTTATCCATCCAACTAGCACTATTGGTACATACAATTCGAGGCCACAAAAAATAGTTTGAAAGATATGCAAAGTTGCAACTTTCAACTGAGCAACATTACAAGTTTCGACATCAACTGATGTTGGGTTTCCAAATGAAAATAAAATTAATCTCAAAAAATGAGATAGGTTATTGTAGGCCTCAATAACATGGTCTTGTAGCACCTAATGGTTTGTCGATACCTTGCATGAGCTCCCAGAAATGTCTGCCTAAAGATCATCAATTTTGGTACTGAGTGCACCTTTAGGAACACGTCACTCTAGAGTGGTCAGAAAAATTTGAGCCACTTGGTGAGAGAAAAGAGGTGATTCTAGAATTTAACCAGCTAACTGGAGCTTTGGCGTAGATGGTTTGAGGCCATGATGAATAGTTTTAAAGATATGTAATATTGCAACTTTCAACTGAGAAACATTGCAAGTATTGACATCAACAAAGATTGTGTTTCTAAATGAAAATGAAATTGAATCTCCAAAAATAGAGATAGGTTATTGTAGAAATTTGTAACATGGTACCATAGAATCTAATGGTTCATTAATACCTCACCCGAGATCTGAGAAATTACTGCCTAAATATCATCAATTTTGGTGTTGAGTGTGATGACATGTAACTGATTGAATGTTTGAAGATGTTAAGTTGATGTTCATGCAAGGAATTAAATCAGTTAATGTATTATATTGTCATTGATGTCAACTTGATATAATTTGTATGGTCATGGAAACACTACCAAAGACTTCAAAGAACCAATGAATCAAGGCTATGCTATCAGTAATGCATACAAGTCAAGTATTCAATAAGTGACTATATACACTGACAAAGTGCACACCGATGGTCAGAGTAAAAGAAAAAAGTCATAGTGTTACCCGACGAGATAATGCACAACATTACCAATGGGCAGAGTTATAGTGTTGACCGAGGAGAAAAACACAAAGTAACCCAACAGAAAGAATTTTAGTGTTTCTTGATGGAGAAGACAAGGATAGAGATCCTGATGACAACTAAAGTCGCACTGATAGAACAATCAGTTATCACCGATGACTAACTAAAGTGTTGACTGACAGAATAGAGAGTTCAAAAAATGAAAAAATACTTAGCTGTCAAGAAGCCAAAGATAGAATTAATGGATACTTATCATTATTTTAATCATCTAGATAAAGCTGAAGATAAGTAACTGATTTAAAGCTGATTTGTCCAGTTGGAAAGAAGATCTCTTTGAGATAAAACAAGAGTTTTCTTTAAATCTATTGGCGAGAATTGTGGAACACGCCAAAAATCAAGAAAGCCAAGAAAAGGGGAAATCATGTCTATATAGAGAAAACCCCAATTCATTACAAATGGGGGATTAGGTGAGGAGAAAATGAGAAGAGGAAAGATGCTAAATAAAATCTGAAGCAGAAGAAAGTCTTCATTCAATCCTGAACAACAAGCTAAAGGAAGAGCTAGATTTTGCAAACACTGACGAATAGTGAGACAAGCATCACAGAGAAGAACAAGTGTGGAGCAAAGGTATATGTTTGATTATATTTATTAGTAAAGTAATGGACCTACAATAGATCTGAAAATCTACAATTGAGTTGTGTGTATGAACAAATCATTAGTGTTTCAGTTTAACCATTGAAGCATATAATCCTCTTAATCAAGCAGGACTTAAAAGTCTTTTTCAATTGAGATACATCCCAAGGAGTATCAAAAAGTTTGATCACAAAAGTAGCATTGGATATGCCCGATACCTATTGATAGGGAAAGTGAGTATTTGATCAAGGATGGTAGAATTAGATGCCAGATACTAGTTGACAAACTATTTCTAAATCCTCTAACAAGGTCACACCTAACAGTGTGTTTGTAACCTTTAACAGGGTTGGCTCTTGACAGGGCTCACTTCAGAAGAGTGAAAATTTGGGGTACCGTTCCTAGTGGTTTTTCCCTTAATAGGGTTTTCATGTTAAAAATCCATGTGTTATGTGTGTATGATTCATTTCTTTAATATTTTGTATCTTACATAGTTAATTCTGGATTGATCAGTATACTCTGCATATTTACTATGTTTTGATAAATAGTTGACTGCTTATCGGTAAACATATACAAGAGAGATTAACAAAGCAATCCGACAAGTAGAAAATTGATATAAGTATTTCATGGCATTCATATTTTAGGACAGAAGATAACTTGAGACATAATTTTTGGTTATAAGTTTAAAGGGTTGATTTAAGGATTAATTTTTGAGGCCACTGATTCACCCCCCCTCTCAGTTATTACTAATAGAGTGCACCTTTAGGAACACTTCATTCTAGAGTGGTAAAAAATGTTGGAGCCACATGGTGAGAGAAACAAGGTCATTCTTAGAATTTAACCAGCCAAATGGAACTATTGGCATAGACGGTTCAAGACCACAATGAATGGGTTGAAAGATACACAATGTTGCAACTTTCAACTGAGAAACATTGCAAGTTTTGACATAAAATGAGATTAGGTTTGATGACATATAACTGACTGAATGTTTGAAAATATTAAGTTGAAGATGATACAAGACATTAAATCAGTTAATGGTTTGTATTTTCATTGATGTCAACTTGATATCTTCTGTATGGTCATATACATAATGCCAAAAACTTTAGAGAATCAATAGAACAGAGGTTATGCTTTCAGCAATGCATAAAAGTCAAGTATTCACCAAGTGACAGACTACACCGGCGGAGTGCACACCATCGGTAAATATAGAGATAAAGTCATAGTGATGCCCAATGAGTAGAAGACAGTGTTTCCTGATGAAGTAGAATAAGAGGATGCCTGACAAGAAAGATCCAATGATTCCCGATGGATGGAGATCCCAAAGCTAACTGAAGTTGTACTGACGGAACTGGCAGTTTTCATCGATGATGAACTACAGAATTGACCGATAGAATAGAGAGATTAGAAAATGACAAAATAACTAGCTGGCAGAGCTTAAAGATAGACTTAACTGGTTGTTTTATTTGACCATATTTAAGTAAGTGATTTAAAGATGATTTACACAGCTGGCAAGAAGATAACTATGAGATAAATCAGGAGTTAAAGCTGTAAATCAATTTGGCTGGATTGTTTTTCATGCCAAGAATCAAGAATCAAGAACCAAAAATTAAGGAATATCATGTCTATATAAGAGATAGGTATAATTCATTTAAAATAACACTCAGATACATGGGAGAGTGATTTCATAAAAATGATGCTGAAGAGAAACTGATGAAGGTTAAACTTCATACAGTCCTGATCAATCAAGCTAAGGGAGAGCTAAAGAATTCTACAGACACCGAGACACAGTGAAGTACATCATCACAGAGTAGAAAGAGTTAAGTACAAAGGAATTGAATTGATACATTGATCAGAAAGGTATTGTACGTAAATAAATCTGAATATCTGCAATTCAAAGTTGCATTAGAAACATGTCATTATGTTTCAGTTTAACCATTGAAGCACTAAGTCTCTTAACAGAGCAGGACTTAACAGTATTTTTTAATTGAGGTATATCCTAACAGATTACCAGAAGGTTGACTCATGATAGTAGCATTGGTCTTACCTAAAGCCTATTGACAGTCTAAGAAGGAGGCTGATTCAAGGATGGTAGTAAGATTAGCATAAAGCCTATTGACAGTCATGAGACTAATTCAAGGATGGTAGCATAGATGCCAAATACTTAGTGACAAACTATGTATAAAAATCCTCTAACAAGGTTGCACTTAACAGTGTGTTTGTAACCTCTAACAGGGTTGGCTCCTAACAAGGCTCACTTTGGAAGAGTGAAAATTTGGGGTACCGGTCCTAGTGGTTTTTCCCTTAATAGGGTTTCCACATTAAAATCCTTGTGTTATGTGTGTATGGTTTATTACTTTATTGTTTTACATTTCACATATGCATCTATGGATTGATTGGTATACTCTGCATATTTACTGAGTATCGGTAAATAAGTTTTACTGCTTATCGGTTATCAAAGAGAAGAAGGACAGACAAGGTAAACTGATAGACAATTATTTATTTCAAGTATTTCAAAGGCATACATCTTGTAGGGACTTAATAATATGAGGAGTATTATTTGGTGGATTGAAGTTTAAAAGGATAAATCTTTGAGGCCACTGATTCACCCCCCCTCTCAGTTATTACTAACAGGGTTGCCAAAATAAAATGAAATTGAATCTCCCAAAACTAAGATAGGTTATTGTAGGCCTCCATGACATGGACTAGTATCACCTAAAATTTTGTTGATACCTTGCACAATATTTGTTAAATGACCCCCCGAATATCGCCAGTTTTGGTGCTGAGTGCACCCTTAGGAACACTTCACTCTAGAGTGGTTGACAACGTTCGAGCCACTTGGTGTGTGATACTAGTTTGTTCCTAGAATTTACCTAGCCAGCTAGAGCTATTGGTTCAGATGGTTCAAGGCCATGACAAATGGTTTGAAAGATACAAAATGTTGCAACTTTCAACTGAGAAACATTGTAAGTTTTAGTATCAACCGAGATTGGGCAGCCAAATGAAAATGAAATTGAATCTCCCAAAACTGAGATAGGTTAGTATAGGCTTCCATGAAACATTATCATAACACCTGAAAGATCATAGATACCTCACAAAACCTCTGAGAAATGACCACCTAAAGATTGCCAATTTTGGTGTTGAGTGCACCTTTAGGAACACTTCGCTCTAGAGTAGTTGGGAAAGTTTGAGCCACTTGGTGAGTGAAAAGAGGTCATTCATATAATTTTCCTGGAAAAACAAATTTGTTTGTATAGACTATTTGAGGCCACGATGAATGGTTTGAGAGATACGTGATGTTGCAACTTTCAACTGAACAACATTGTAAGTTTTGGCATCAACTAAGATTGGGTTTCCAAATGAAAATGAAATTGAATCTCCCAAAACTGAGATAGGTTATTGTAGGCCTCCATGACATGGTCTTTTAGCACCTAATGGTTTTCTAATACCTTACATGAGCTCTGAGAAACAACCACCTAAAGATTGATAATTTTGGCACTTAGTATACCTTAATTTAGGAATGCTTTGATCCAAAGTGGTCGAGAACATTAGAGCCACTTAGTGAGAAAAATGAGGTCATTTATAACATTTAATCAACCAACTAGAGCTATTGGAACTGATGGTTTGAGGCCATGATGAACGGTTTGAAAGATACACAATGTTACAACTTTTAACTAAGCAACATTGCAAGTTTTAGCATTAATCAAGATTGGGTTTCCAAATGAAAATGAAATTGAATATTCCAAAAATGTTAAAGGTTATTGTAGGCCTTTGTGACATGGTCCCATAGCACATGATAGTTTGTCGATACCTCACAGGATCTCTGAGAAAAAACCACCTAATGATTGCCAATTTTGGTGCTGAGTGCATCTTTAGGAACATTTCACTCTAGAGTGATTGGGAACGTTCGAGCCACTTGATGAGAAAAATATCATTTATAATGTTTACCCAGCGAACTAGAGTTTCTGGCATAGATGGTTTGAGGCCATGATGAATGGTTTGAAAGATACACAATGTTGCAAATTTTAATTGAGTAACATTCCAAGTTATTGCATCAACTGAAATTGGGTTGCCAAATGAAACAATATTGAATCTTCCAAAAATAAGATAGATTTTATAGGCCTTCATTACATGGTCCCATAGAAACTGATAGTTCATTGATACCTTGAACAAGAATCAAGAAATGACTGCCTAACGATCAGTAATTTTGGTGTTGAGTGCATCTTTAGGAACACTTCACCCCAGAGTGGTCGGAAATATTTGAGCCACTTGGTGAGTGAAAAAAGGTTTTTCCTCCAGTTTTTACATGGCCAACCAAAGCTATTGGCACAGATAGTTAAAGGCCATGACAAATAGTTTGAAAGATACCAAATTTTGCAACTTTCAACTAAGCTACATTGCAAGTTTTGACATCAATCGAGATTGGGTTTCCAAATGAAATGAAATTGAATCTCCCAAAAATATGATAGGTTACTATAGGTCTCCATGACATGATCCCATATCACTTGATTGTTTTCTAATACCTCACACGAGATTTGAGAAACAACCACCTCAAGATCGCCAATTTTGGTTTTGAGTGCACCTTTAGGAACACTTTTCTCTAGAGTGGTCGGTAACATTAGAGACACTTGGTGAGTGAAATTAGGTCCTTCCTAGTGTTTAATATTTGAACTAGAACTATTGGCACAGACGGTTCAAGGCCATGATGAACGGTTTGAAAGATATGAAATGTTGAAACTTTCAATTGAGAAATATTGCAAGTTATTGTATCAACTGAGATTGGGTTTCCAAATGTAAACAAAATTGAATCTCCAAAAAATAAGATAGATTATTTTAGGCTTCCATGAGATGGTCTCATAGCACTTGATAGTTTGTCAATACCTTGTACGAGCTCCAAGAAACAACAACCTAAAGATCGCCAATTTTGGTGTTGAGTGCACCTTTAGGAACACTTCGCTCCAGAGTGGTTGAAAAAGTTCAAGCCACTTGGTGAGAGAAAAAAATCCATTCCTAGCATTGAACCAACCAACCAGATCTATTGGCATAGATGGTTCAAGGCCACAATGAATGGGTTGAAAGATATGTAATGTTGCATTTTTAAACTGAGCAACATTGTAAGTTTTGGAATCAACTGAGATTTGGTTTCCAAATGAAAATAAAATTGAATCTCCAAAAAATGAGATTGATTATTGTAGGCCTCCATGACATGGTCCCATAGAACCTAACAGTTTGACAATAGCTTGCATGAGATCTGAGAAATGACCACCTAATGATCACCAATTTTGGTGCTGAGCACACCTTTAGGAACACTTCGCTCCAGAGTGGTCAACAAAATTCAAGCCACTTGGTGAGAGAAATGAGGTACTTACTAGAATTTACCCATCCAACTAGAGCTATTGGTGCAGATGGTTCAAGGCCATGATGAACAGTTTGAAAGATACGCAATGTTGCAAATTTTAACTAAGAAACATTACAAGCTTTGGCATCAATCGAGATTGGGTTGCGAAATTAAAAAAAAAATGAATCTCCAAAAAATGAGATAGGTTATTGTAGGCCTTCATGACATAGTCTTGTAGCACCTAATGATTTTTCATTACCTTGAATAAGCTCCATGAAATTGTTGGAGATTTGATTCTGAACAGTTGATTGATTGTATGTTTGTCATTGATGACAACATATAATACACAGTAGTACTTCTATATGTAATTATCCATATGATGACATGAAGACCAGAATGGATAGATACATGTTTTTGACATGTTTACTATGCTATGTTCATACACACAGACCTAGATATGATGTTTCAGTAAAGATATGTAATTCTGTTATTGACGGTTACAGTTCTAGAGGAATAACGATTTAAGGCCAATGTATGTAACGTGGTTATTGAGTTGCACCTATCTTCAGGATATGTGTGTGTATATTCATGATTATTTATGAGTTTTTGATATTAATCTAAATGTGCCAAATGTGTTTCAAGAAGATTGCAATGTTATGGTCAATTTGGTGAAGCTAACTTAGTGAAGCGACGCGTCTATTCAGTTAGTACTTGCACAGTTGTAATTATGCTTTCATGCTTAGTAGAGCTGACAAGGATGTTAAGAAGAGTTTTCCTACAGGTCCCATGATCTCATACTTGGTGTATGTACTTATAGAAGGTCATTTGTAATGAGAAGAGTTGTGAAAGCCAGAGATTAGAAAAGCAGAGCAGAGTGTTAAAGTAGCAGAGCTATATTTATCATATGTTGATAATATAGATATTGAAGTTGAAGCTTTCAGAATATAGATAAGATTGTTGTAGTTCTTTACAAGAGGTTAAAGCATTGGCACACAAAAGGAACTGATCAGACAAGCAGTGTCACAAACAACAGTTCACCTTGTTGATACAATGTGTATCAAATAACTAGAAGGTTGTAGCCTTCACTACTTGGACAGTGAGTCCTTGGATAGTGAGTTCTCCACCCCTAACAGGGTTATTGTAAAAGACTCCTAACAGGGTCCGACCCTTAACTAGGTCACTATACTACTGCATTGTAATGTACAACTCCTTATAGGGTTGAAAGATCTTTTAACATGGATCACTATAAACAGTATAGTTCTTTGTGGGTACTAATTCCCACTGGGGTTTTTACCATTTGGTTTCCCCTTAACCAAATTGATGTGTTGTGTAATATGTTATCTGTATGTGCATCAATCTAGATTAATAAGTTTAAGATAAAGATTTAAAGTTGCTGATAACTGATTCACCCCCCCTCTCAGTTATCCCTGAAGTATTCTAATAGAAATGACAGCCTAAAGCTAATTTTTGTGTTGAGTGCAGCTTTACGAACACTTTTCTGTAGAGTGGTCAGTAACATTCAAGCTACTTGGTGAGAAAAACAAGATCGTTCCTAGCATTTATCTAGCCAATCAAAGTTCTTGGCACATACAATACAAGGCCATGATGAATATTTTGAAAGATACGCAATGTTGCAACTCGCAACGAAGCAACATTGCAATTTTTATCATCAAATCGAGATTGGGTTTCCAAATGAAAATAAAATTGAATCTCCCAAAAATGAGATAGGTTATTGTAGGCATCCATGACACAGTCTCGTAGAACCTAAAATTTCTCCAATACCTCCCACAAGTTTTGAGAAATGACTGCCTAAAGATCACCAATTTTGGTACTAGAGGAACACTTCACTCTAGAGTGGCAGGAATTGTTGAACCACTTGGTGAGAGAAAAAAGATCATTACTAGTGTTTACCTAGCCAACTGGTATTTTTGGAATAGATGGTTTGAGTCCATAATGAATAGTTTAAAAGATACGCAATGTTGCAATTTTCAACTCAGAAACACTACAATTTTTTACATCAATCAAGATTGGGTTTCCAAATAAAAAAAATTGAATCTCCCAAAACTGAGATAGGTTATTATAGGCCTTCATGACATGGTCTCGTGTCACCTGATATTTTTTTGATATGTCACATGCGTTTTGAGAAATGTCTACCTAAATATCATTGATTTTAGTACTGAGTGTACCTTTAGGAATACTTCACTCTAGAGTGGTTGACAATGTTCGAGCCACTTCCTGAGAGAAATGAGGTTGTTCCTAGCATCTACCTAACCAATCAAAGCTATTGGTGTAGACGATTAGAGGCTATGATGAATGGTTTGAAAGATACAAAATGTTGCAAATTTCAACTGAGAAAAAATGCATATTTTGGCATCAACCGAGATTGGGCTGCCAAATAAAAAAACATTAAATCTCCCAAAAATGAGATTTATTATTGTAGGCCTCTATGACATGGTCCCGTAGCATGTAATAGTTTAAAGATACCTTGCATGAGATCTAAGAAATGACCACCTAATGACCACCAATTTTGGTGCTGAGCGCACCTTTAGGAACACTTCTCTCCAAAGTGGTCCTCCGTGACACAGTCCCATATCATTTGACGGTTCACTAATAACTCATACAAACTTCGAGAAACAAATGCCTAAAGATTGCCAATTTTGGTGTTGAGTGCACCTTTAATTAGGAGCACTTTTCTCCAAAGTGGTCAAAAACATTCAAGCTACTTCATGAGTGAAATGAGGTCATTCCTAGAATTTACTTGGCCAACTAGAGATATTGGCATAGATGGTTTGAGGCCATGAAAAATGGGTTGAAAGATACACAATGTGGCAAATTTCAACTGAGCAACAATGTAAATTTTGACATCAATCGAGATTGGGTTTCCTGATGAAAGAAAAATTGAATCTCCCAAAAATAAGATAGGTTATTCTAGGTATTCATTACATAGTCCCGTAGCACCTAATGGTTTTATAATACATCACACGAGATCTGAGAAATGACCACCTAAAGATCGCCAATTTTGGCACTGAGTGTAGCTTTAGGAACACTTCACTCTAGAGTGGTCAAGAATGTTTGAGCCACTTGGTGAGCGAAACAAGATTGTTCCTTGCGTTTACCTGGCGAACTGGAGATTTGGTATAGATGGTTTGAGGCAATGCCAAATGGTTTGAAAGATACACATTTTGGAAAATTTCAACTGAGAAACATTATAATTTTTGGTATCAACCAAGATTAGGTTTCCAAATGTAAAAAAAATTCAATCTCCCAAAACTGGGATAGGTTGTTTTAGGCCTCCATGAAATGGTCACGTAGAACCTAATGGTTTTCCCATACCTTGCATGAGCTCAGAGAAATTATCACTTACAGATCATCGATTTTGGTGATGAGTGCACCTTTAGGAATACTTCACTCCAAAGTGGTTTACAATGTTAAAGCCACTTGGTGATTGAAATGAGGTCATTCCTAGATTTTAATAGGACAACCAAAGCTATTGGCATAGATGGTTCAAGGCCATGACAAATGGTTTCAAATATGTGCAATGTGATTAGCCTTTGTGCATAGTATGGAACTAACAGATGGGGTCCAACCAATGAGTGTTGATGAGGGATAAGTGGAAGAACTTATGACAATTTATTCACAATTATTTCAAAAACTTGATTCTTTTGGCTTTAATGGCATCTCTGGAGCCTTGATGCTCCTGCATCAGAGCTCTATGACTGTTACAATGACCAAATGACCAAATGACCTCCAAATAATCTAGGACCTTCCCAACATGTCAAATATGACATAAAAACATGTTTTCCACCATTTTTGTCACTGTTGACCACTTCTGGTGGCTTTGACCATTACATGATCTAATTGCCTTAAAACCTACAAAATAGCTTAATGGCCTTAGAAATGTGTTTCAATCAATCAATTTTGGTGAAGAATGATTGATTTTTACACTTCGATGTTGATTTATAAAAAAAAGGTAGTGAAAATTCATAGAATATGCTTCTTTGTGAACTTCAACACATGAAAAGAGAATATTTGTTGGACAAAATGCAAAAATCAGACAATATGTAGAAAATGTGGGTCTCTTTCATGAGTCTCTTAACTTTGTTACCATTTTTTGTATTCTTTAATAGCGCATACGTTCTATAGGGCATACACGCTATAGGGCATATGCACTATAGGATGTATGCCCTATGTTGGAAAAAAAAATAATAAAGGGAGAGAGGGGGTGAAAAGTGGGAGAGAGGGAAATTTTGGCATATCTGATCCAGTGATGGTAAGTGATTTTTGAAAATCTCATGATGCAAATTTGATTACAGGATGATCAATTATTATGTTATTATTAATGTCAACTATTGAATTTGTGTTCTTAGTGTGTTTTCAAGCATAGTTGTGATGAATGAAGGGTTGTAGTGAGTTTCAGTGGTTTCTATATTTATGTAAGACTTAGGTGTGTCTCTAGATGTCTAATGCATGACCGCTACGACTAAAGTGATCTTATGTGAAACTTGTAATTGATTGAAGTAGAATATTGCAATTTCTAGAATAGTTAATGACAAGTGATAGATGATTTTAATGTCTTGTCAAATATTTGTTGTATCTTATGGTGCGGTCATAAGATATAGTGGTCAATAGTGTTTATATTCTATAATTGCGACCACAACTAATTTGAGTGACCAGTGTGAAGGATAGGTGACCGGTGAGAAGAGATAGAGTTGTCTATAGGTTACATTGTTTGTGTTCTTGAGCGACAATTGATAAATATTTGATTGATGATCGATGTTGAGGTTGTGGTGGAATCATTTGGGTTAGTCATGATCTGGTGAAATATCTTCATGATTGGAGGTGATGATCTGGTATCACATTGTTTGATGCTAGTGCGAGGAGAATATTATAGAGAAAACTTGTGTTTGGTCAAAACGTGTTTCACTCCTTGACACAATATTTTATGTAAATCATTGTATTGTAAGATACAATCTTTGAAATGTGTTTTTCACATTTAATTTTGTTTTGTGGAACAATGGATCTAAGCAAGATGTTTGAAATTCTAATTTAGGGCTTAATTAAGGTGGTGGACATAAAAGTTTAGTATATAATGGATGAAGTTGAAAGTTAAGTGTGTTGATTGTGTGTTGGACAAGTGTGGTAAAAAGTGTGAGTTGTGATCAAGCCAAGGAAGATTTAAGTGTGTTTAGAAGAGATTGTGTGCTTTAGTGGATGTGATCAAGTAGATGTAGTGCTGTTTTATCGATCATTCTTTTTGTTGTTCCCTAACAGTTGTAGTAGGTTAAATCCCTTAATAGGGTAGATCTTAACAGATCTTTGTTGTAAATCCTCTAGCAAGGTGACACTTTGTCAAGTGCTCAAATTCCTCTAACAAGGCTACTCTTAACAGGGTAAAGGTCTTAATAGGCCTAAGGAAAATCCCTTAACAAGGTAGCACCTAACAATGTTGTTGTAAACTCCTAACAAGGTTAAGCTCCTCATATGGCATACGTCAGAAGAGTACATCATTTAGTGGGTACTAATTCCCACCATGGTTTTCTCCCTATT
The DNA here is from genome assembly GCA_018584345.1 of Thuja plicata. Taxonomy (NCBI): domain Eukaryota; kingdom Viridiplantae; phylum Streptophyta; class Pinopsida; order Cupressales; family Cupressaceae; genus Thuja; species Thuja plicata. The sequence continues at coordinate 2,132,388 of MU223159.1, forward strand.
TGGGTTTCCAAAAGATAAATATGGGTGTCAAGTTTGTGGATGGAGTTGCATTTTTTTGATTTTCATTTTTTTTAATTAAGGTTAATCTTGTGAATATCAGTTTAAGTTCAAGAGGTTAAAAAAAAGATTATTTGGTATATTACTAATTCACCCCCCTCTTAGTAATCTGATCTTAGGACTAATAAGAAAGGGCAAGAAAGAAAGAGATAGGGGGAGATAAGTGGGGATATAAAGGGTGACATCATGAGAAGGGTAGACAGATAGAAAGGGTGAAAAGTGGGAGAGAGAGAGAGAGAGAGAGAGAGAGAGAGAGAGAGAGAGAGAGAGGNGGGAGAGAGAGAGAGAGAGAGAGAGAGAGTGAGAGAGAGAGAGAGAGAGGAGCTATAAGGGGTCTTAGGTGGTCCTAGGACCCATTAATATGTCCTATTGCACCTCATGACCCCTTACAACCCCTTATGACATCAAAGATTTACTCGTAGGGGTTCTTGGACACATTAATGTTTCATAGGACATCTTATTACCTCTTATGACCATCTTATGGGTCCTAAGGTGTTGTAAGAGGTCTTAAGAGGTCATATTACGACCCCTTACAACCCCAAAAATGTATTCTTAGGGGTCCTAATGGGTTCTAAGGTGTCTTAAGGGGTCCTAGGACACATTAACCTAGGACACCTTATTACCCCTTACAACCATCTTACAGGTCCTAAGGGGTTGTAAGAGGTCTTATGGGGTCTTATGACACCTTATGACCACTTAGTACCATCAAGATATATTCTTAGGGGTCCTTATGTGTTGTAAGGGGTATTAAGGGATCATAGGACACATTAATGGGTCACAGGACACCTTATGACCCCTTACAACAATCTGAAGTGTCCTAAAGGGTTGTAAGGGGTCTTAAGGGGTCCTATGACATGTCATGGCCCCTTACAACCCCTTAGGACCCCTAAGCTTAATTATGAGGGGTTATAATGGGTCGTAAGGGGTCTTTAGGGGTCGTAGGACACAATAATGCATCTGAGGAAACCTTATACCCCTTACGACCATCTCATGGGTCTCAATGGGTCATGAGGGGTCTTAAGTGGTCCTATGACACCTTATGATCCCTTAGGACCTTCAAGATGTATTATTAGGGGTCCTAATGTGTTGTAAGGGGTCTTAAGGGGTTTTAGGATACATTAATGGGTCCTAGGACACCTTATGACCCCTTACAACAATCTTAAGGGTCCTAAAGGGTCGTAAGGGGTCTCAAGGGGTCCTATGACACCTTATGGTCCATTAAAAGCCCTTATGACCCCTAAGATAAATTCTTAGGGATCCTAATGGGTCGTAAGGGATTTTAAGGGGTCATAGGACATATTATGACCCCTTAAGACCATCTTATGAGTCTCAATGGGCCATAAAGGGTCTTAAGAGGTCCTATGACACCATATGACCCTTAAGATGCATTCTTAAGGGTCTTAAATTTGCGTAAGGGTTTGTAGGACATATTAATGGGTCCCAGGACACCTTATGACCTCTTATGACTATCTTATGGGTCCTAAGGGGTTTTAGGGGGTCTTAAAGGCTTGTGGGGTACTTTATGACCCCTTAGGACTGCTAAGGTGTACTCTTAGGGGTGCTAAAGTGTTGTAAATGGTATTAAGGGTTCATATCACACCTTATGACCCCTTAGTACCCCTAAGATGTATTTTTATGAGTTTTAAAGGATGGTAAGGGGTCTTAAGAGGTCTTAGGGGAGTTTATGACCCCTTACGACCCCTTAGAACCATGAAGATGTATTCTTAGGGGTCATAATGTTTTGTATGGTGTCTTATGGGGTCGTAAGACACATTAATGGGTCCTACAACACCTTATGACTATTTACGACAATCTTAAGGGTTGTAAGGGGTCTTAAGGGGTCCTATGACACCTTATGGCCCCTAAAATAAATTATTAGGGGTCCTAATGGTTTATAAGGGGTCGTAAGGGGTCATAGGACACCTTAATGTGTTGTAGGACACCTTATGACTCTTTACGACCATCTTACGAGTCTCAGTGGAACATAAGGGGTCTTAATGGGTCCTAGGACACCTTATGACCCTTAATTAGGACCCATAAGATGTATTCTTAGGGGTCCTAAATTATCATCAGGTGTCGTAGGACACATTAATGGGTCCCAAGACACCTTATGATCCCTTACGACTATCTTACAGGTCCTAAGGGGTTTTAAGGTGTTGTAGGACACTTTATGACCCCTTAGGACAGCTAAGGTGTATTCTTAGGGGTGATAAAGGGTCATAAGGGGTATCAAGGGGTCCTATGACACCTTATGACCACTTATAACTCCTTGGGACCCCTAAGATGTATTCTTAGGGGTCGTCAATGGTCATAAGGGGTGGTAAGATGTCCTAGGGGACCTTCTGAACCCTTAGGACCCTGAAAATGTATTCTTAGGGGTCCTAAGGGGTTGTGGGACACATTAATGGGTCCTAGGACACCTTATGATCGCTTATAACCATCTTAAGGGTCCTAATGGGTTAAAAGGGGTCTTAAGAGGTCCTATGACAACTTATGACCCCTTATGAACCCTAAAATGAATTCTTAGGGGTCATAATGGGTCGTAAGGGGTCATAGGACATATCAATGGGTCTTAGGACACCTTATAATCATCTTAAGAGTCCTAAGGGGTTGGTAAGGGGTCTTAAGGTGTCCTATGATACCTTATGGCCCCTTAGAACCCCTAAGATGAATTCTTAGGGGTCCTAATGCGTTGTATGGGGTCTTAAGGGGTTGTAGGAAACATTAATGTATTCTAGGAGACCTTATGACCCCTTTAAATAATCTTACAGGTCTCAATAGGTCATAATGGGTTCTATGACACCTTATGACACATTACAACCCCTTAGGACCCCTAAGATGTATTCTTAGGGGTCCTAAATTGTTGTAAGGGGTGGTAGGACACATTAATAGATCCTAGGACACCTAGTGACCCCTTACAACTATCTTATGGGTTATAAGGGGTTGCAAGGGGTATTAAGGGGTTGCAGGTCACTTTATGACCCCTTAGGACCAATAAGGTGTATTATTAGGGGTGTTAAAGTGTTGTAAGGGGTATATGACACCTTATGACCCCTAAGATGTATTCTTAGGGTTCATCTATGTGTGTTAATTAGTGCACCTATTATCTGCAACATGACACTTCAATAGATCATTATATTAGTGAAAACTTATAAAAGCAAGGGTTTCAAATTAAACACTAAAACTGATCTATTGCTTCCTATCTAGGAGGAGTTTGAAGAATGCCATAATCATGCCCTTAGATTATGCAAAAATCAGTGACATATAATATACAACCTAAGAATGGAAGATTTGAATGAAAACTTATCTAAATTCTCACTAAACATGCATATTAGCTCTAAAAGTGAAGATAATAACAATGCATAATTTTAAATCTAAGATGCAATATGGATTTATAAGTAATCTAAATAGCATAACAATTCTTTCAAATCTAGAAATTAAGGCCATTTGAGCTCAAAAACTCATTCTATTTATAGAATAAATGAGGTCATAGGGGTCATCAAGGGTTGTAAGGGGTCCTTAGATATCATATGAGACCTGATGACCCCTTACAACCCCACAGGACCTCAAAGATGTGTTCGTAGGGGTCCTAATGTTTTTTAAGGAGCCGTAAGAGACATTAATGGGTCCTAGGATACTGTATGACCCCTTACGACCATATTACGGGTCCTAAGGGGTTGTAAGGTGTCTTAGGTGGTCCTATGACACCTTATCACCCCTTAGGACCACTAAGATGAATTCTTAGGGGTCAGAATGGGTCATAGGACACATTATTCCTAGGACACCTTATAATCCATTACAACCATCTTATGGGTCTCAATGGGTTGTAAGGGGTCTTAAGGGGGTCCTATGACACCTTATGACCCCTTAAAACCCATTAGGTCCCCTAAGATGTATTATTAGGGGTCCTAAATGTTTTTAAGGGGTTGTTGGACACATTAATGGGTCCTAAGACACCTTATGACCCCTTACGACAATATTACATGTCCTAAGGGGTATTAAGGGGTCCTAGGACACTTTATGACCCCTTAAGAGGCCTTAGGAATGCTAAGATGTATTCTTAGGGGTGATAAAGGGTTGTAAGGTGTAGGGATAACTTTAAGAAACCCCCTCCTAGGAAAAAGTGTAAAATCCTGGCGAATCGTACATTAATTTAGGGGAAAATTTTTATTGATGATGGCAATTTTTTTTTCCAAATTAGGAAAATAATATGAAGGCATAGGCAATTTTTTCCCTGCCGAATGAAAATTCCATAAAATCGTGGTGAATTATAAATTAATGCGGGGGAAAATATATAATATATGAGGCAAATTATTTTCTTGTGAAGGTAAAAAAAATATTTTTACTGGCTATTTTTATGTGTGGTTTGAAAATATATTTATTTTATTTGCTAATCTATCGTTAATTATGGGAAAAATAAATATTTTATTTGGCAATTTTCAAAAGATGAGACTCATCAATGCGTCATGTGAGCCAATGACAACTAATATTAAATGTCTTATTTGAGACCGTTTGATTATCCTAGATCAATGGATGAAGTTTAATTTTGGCCCAATTTTGTGAAGGAAATAGAGTTTTCCAAGAAGTCACCCGAATAATGACATTTAACATTGTAATTAATGCAACGTGCAGTGAATATCACTTTTATCTATTGTGATATAACTTATCACACATTGGACACATAACCTAATTAGGTATTATTAAATGTATTATTTGAGACCATTTGATCATCCTAGATCAATGGTTGAAATTTAATTTCGGACCAAATTTTTGAAGGAAACCAACTTCTGCAGGAAGTCACCAGAATGATGACACGTATCAAGCCTTAAAAAGTGCATCATAACCATGATCGTTGATTAATACTGGTTATTTATTGACATGGACGGTGGATAGTGCAATGACAACTTGTAACTCGTAACTAGAAAAGAAATAAATGCCTTGTCAGTGACATTCTTTAATTGACATATTTAACTATCAATAGTACACATGCATTTATGGGAAATGTTTACATTTAGATATGAAAGATTAAGGACAGTCAATTTAAATCTCTAGACTCTCACACGCATAATACGCATAATGAATTTATGGAAATTGCATTAAATATGAATAAAGAAAGAATAATTATTAATTGCTAAGTATCCATGATCACTATTATCAATCAAGGGGTCAGGGCTATTTAAAGAGAATCTGGTTTCTTTCTTCTTCATTTTTCTTTTGGTAGATTAAGAGTCGGAGCTGTCGGTGGTAGAAATTGTGCCTCTGGTTTTAAGGTTTATGTTTTTAGGTCTTTAGGATTTTTAGAATTAAAGATGGATGCACCAATCTGTTTGAGATGCACATGCCCAAATGACCAGAGGTCCTTTTTGGGCAATGTCTCGGAAGAAATCCTCACTTTCGTTTGTAGGGAGGTTGGTGGTGATGCTTTTATAAATTCTTCTATGTTGATGTTATTGGGTCAAGAGTTCCTTGAGAATGTTGATAGATACCACGTCTACACGGACATTACGTACCATTTTTGGGCGTCTCTCCTCGACCTCGGAGGACAGAAGGTGGATATGATGATGCTGTTGAGGAAGGTTTTTAAAGAGAAATTCTTGAAGGATGAAGTCAATGTTTCTATTTTTGTGGAATTAGGGGTGGGGATCCCTTGGCCAAGAGATATACACAAGCTGTTGGTGCTGGGCATAAATGTGGCTAGATAACCCTTTTTGTTCAACCTCAATAACGAGAAACAAACGCGACATAAGAAATGGGCATGACTTGGGAGGGATTTTCTCCGGAAATGGTTTTACCTTGATGAATTTGACAAGTCAGACTACACATGGCTTGAAAAATTCTCAGAGATTATCCTCTCTAGAAAATTCTACTCAGACGAAAGGGGAGATGAAGATCCCTGATTCCCTAGTTTACCCATTCCCGTTACCCTAGTTTTTTGACAATGGACATGCAAAGTTTCACTTTTTTTTAACCGATAAGAAGTTGCCTAGTAGGTTTCTGTTTTTACTGTACGATGTAAAATTTTGAAAAAAAATAACCAAAATTTTCCAAGTTCGTTTCAATTTTCTTTTTATGGGTACAAAAAATGATTCTTAGACTTCTCTGTGATTACAATATTTTAATTAGTTTTTTTACCTGTGTATTAGACATTTAAGTATATGCTTAAGTGATGGATTAGTACTTCCATTTTTTAAATCTAAAGACTAAGATTCTAAATTTTTAAAATGATTAAGTTTCTTTATCAGCCCAGAGCAAGTTTCTATTTTTAATTTGCCAATGTGTCATATAGATGTGTGATTATAAGATAGAAATAATTGAATTAAAATCTAAATCTGACTACACTATAAAACTAAACATTTAATAACATTTATTAAATGTAATAACTAATAAGCCAAAGTTGTAATTTAAAATGATTAAGTTACACTCACACATGTCCTAGTGACATCAAATGACAAGCCAAAAGTTAATGGGACCCACGATAGTGCGATAGTGCTAGTGACCATTGGATGAGCACAGATCAACGGTGTGTGGTGTATTTTGGGCCGAAAGGGAAAAGAAACCCCATTTTTGCAAACCTATTCTGAAATAATGTAAATGAACTCAAAATCACAGTCATAGAATAAGTATCACTTATCTTTGCCTCAAATTAAAATGCAGCAATGTAGTCGCGACTCGCCAATGTAGTATTGAGTATACAGTTGCACTCAATAGTATGAAACTTTTGAAACTTCACTACGATCAAATATAGAGATATCATAGAGATAAAAAAATGTTTTTATACTAATCCTTCTTCAGAAAATTCAGCGGGAGGTATTAGGTATACAAATATTTGGCGAAGCCCGCATAATTATAACATGTCTTTTGTTATTTTCGAGGTGATTATGGGTCATCCAATACCTTTGCATTATTAATAAAGTTGGATAAATTATGTTAGTTAGAGACACGCATCCATAAAATGCCAGGTGAATATAGGCCGTCTATTTGGGGTCGCTTAGAAATTATAGGCAAATGTTTTAAATATATGGGGACCAAAATTTATATTCCATTGGCGATAATGTGTAAGAAATGGAAAAATTAAATAAATCGATGGGCAATGGGCCTAGGCTTTGGAACCAATATCAATAAATGTTGGGCGATACAGTCAATCCAATATGTCAAAAATATTTGCCAATTTTAGGGTCGCCGACATGCGACATTCGCCAAATGGTGAATAATCACCACTAATGTTTCCATTGGTAAGGTGTATTAAGGGGTCCTTTAACACCTTATGACCCCTAAGATGTATTCTTAGGGGTTTTTAAGGTGATAAGGGTTCCTAAGGGGTCATAAGACACATTAATGAGTCCTATGACACCTTATGACCCCTTATGAGCATGTTATAGGTCCTAATAATTTGTAAGGGGTCTTAAGGGATCCTATGATACCGTATGACCCCTGACGACCCCTTAGGAACCCTAACATGTATTCTTAGGAGTCCTAAGGGGTCGTTGTTAATATTAAAAGACAAAAATCTAATAGTTACATGCAAATATAGCTAATACAAAAAGAGAATAAAATACACACATAAGACACAAATATTTAACATGGTTCACCCTAATCCTAGACTGCGTTCATCAAACAAAGAGTCCAATTTTATATCTAGTAAATCACCCTGATTGCAATCTCCAATCCCTTGCAACTCAATCTCATAGCAAGAAGCTAAAAACACATATATGAAATCCCTTACCCTAGGCCCTTTTAAGAAGACTTATGTCAGTTAAAACATAGGGTTAGAATATATCAGTTAATAAAGAAAAATAGGTCATGACACCTTTTACAATAATAAAATAATTTTTGGCTTTGTCGGGTGTTGCCCCTCAACCCCACCCTGTATCATGAAGTATGCATGGGGCGCTGCCCTAGGACCCCACAAGGGGCATTTCCCATTGACCCCATCTTGGGAGGGGGCTACCTGCAAACCCCCATAAAAACAATTGGGGGGAAACCGCATCGATAAAAGGGAAAAAATAACCTCCAAGTCTAATTAGGCTCCATATAAAAATAGTCATAAGGGATCTTAAGGGGTCCTAGGAGAACTTATCACCCCTCACTACCCCTTAGTATCCCTAAGATGTATTAATAGGGGTCCTAAAGGGTCGTAAGTGGTTTTAATGGAATGAATGTGACCTACGACCCCTTATGACCCCTTAAGAACCCTAAAATGTATTCTTAGTGGTCTTAAAGGGTGCTAAGGGTCCTTAATATCAAAATTATTGGCAATCATGAGATAAGGGCCCTAAGGTTTCCTAATGGGTCTTAATGTGTCCTAATGGGTCCTAATGGGTCCTAGGACCACCTACGACCAATTATGACCCCTTAGGACACATTAGGACCCATTAGGACATATTATAACCCATTAGGACCCCTTAGAACACATTAACCATCACATGACACACTAATGGGTTCTAAGTGGTGCTAACGTATCATAAGGGGTCATAAAGGGTCGTAGGAAGTCCTAAGACACCTTAGGACCCATTAAGAAATTGCATGATATATATTACTCCATGGTGCAAGGAATATTATAAATGAATATGGGAATGCAACTACATTTATTCAATATACTAATGTGTGGTAAGGGGTCCTAAGGTGTCCTAATGCATCCTAATGGGTCCTAAGGGGTCTTAGGACCACCCACAACCCATTATGACCCCTTATGACACATTAGGACCCATCACGACACATTATAACCCATTACAACCCCTTAGGACACATTAAAAATCATAGGAAACACTAATGAGTTCTAAGTGGTCCTAATGTATCACAAGGGGTCATAATGGGTCGTTCGTGGTCCTAGGAAACCTTAGGATCCATTAAGAAATTTCATGATCTATATAACTACATGGTGCATGGAATATTCTTGATGAACATGGGATTACAACTACATAAATTGCATATACTAATGTGTGGTAATGGGTCCTAAGGGGTCTTAGGACCACCTATGACCCATTATGACCCCTTATGACACATCAAGACCCATAAAGACACATTAAAATCCATTACGACCTCTTAGAACACATTAACCATTGTAGGACACACTAATGAGTTATGAGTGATCCTAATGTATTATAAGGGGTCATAATGTATCATAAGGAGTCATAATGGGTCCTAACTAAACCTAGGGCTCCTTAAGACCCATTATGAATCCTTACGATGCATTGGGACCCATTAAGACACATTAGAACCCATGTTGATTAAAAAATGTTCAGTTGAGGAGAAGGAATTACAACGATCTAGAAGAAAACTAGCTAAGGAGAATCTAGTTATGAATTATATTAAGAATGAAACTGTTGAGAAATTGCATGATATATTACTCCATGGTGAAAGGTATATTCTTGATGAAAATGGGATTGCAACTACATCAAGTCAATATAGTAATGTGTGGTAAGGAGCCCTAATAGGTCCTAAGTTGTCCTAATGGGTCCTAATAGGTTGTAATGGGACCTAAGGGGTCCTAGGACCATATACAATGCATTAGAAAAAAATAGGTACACTAGGAATGGACTATATGGAAATTAATCTTCTGTATTTTATGAATTCCAAAGGATTCTAAATTATGTAGGGGTCGTGCAATGCATTTGAGCCTAACTTGACATAATAATATCACATTATCAAAGGTGTAACAAACCCTTACAATTTTGTAATAAAAACCATTTATAGTCACATCTCTCTCTCTCTCTCTCTCTCTCTCTCTCTCTCTCTCAAAACCTTGAGCCTTAAATCCAAAATCCTTTCTATCTTTATCCCTTTCTCTCCTCTTTCTAGGAATTAGGATTTAGGGATTATGGTATGGGGTTTAGAGAGAGAGATAGAGAGAGAAGAATGATTAAAGTTTAAGGATGTAGGGTTTAGAGAAATAGAGATAGATAGGGAGATGGGGGAGAGATAGTGAGATTAAGAGAGGGGTAGAGAGGATGGGAAGAGGGAGATAAGGGAAAGAGGAAGAGAGTGAGAGAGTGAGAGAGGGAGAAAATAAAGAAGGGGAAAGGGAGAAAGGGAGAAAGGACTTGGATTTTAAGGAGTAGCTTTCATTAGGGGTTCTAAGTGGTCCAAGGAAACTTTTATGGGTCCTAAGGGGTTGTAGGTGTCATAAGGGGTCCTAGGACACATTAATGGGTCGTAATGGGAAATAAATGGTCCTAGGACCCATTGATATATCCTATAATCCCTTAGGACACCTTATAATACATAATGATTCATAGGTGTCATAAGGGGTCCTATAATTAGTCCTAAGGGGTCATAAAAGGTCATAGGATCCATTAATGTATCATATAAACCCTTAGAACCCCTTAGGACCCCTTATGATACATAATGGGTTGTAGGTGTCATAAGGGGTCCTAGGACACATTAATGGGTCCTAAGGGGTAATAGGTGTCATATGGGGTCACAAGGGGTTATAGGATACATTAACAGGTCCTAGGAAAACTTGTGGCCCCTTATTTAATATATCTTAGGTCCCCTTAGGACACATTAATAGGTCATATGTGTCACAAGGGGTCCTAACGGGTTCTAGGAAACATTAATGGGTCAAGGGGTAACAAATGGTCCTGTTAGGGATTTTTCTTGTATGAACCACAGTGCTTGAAATGACTATTTGAACACTATGCCTTCTAATACTGATTCAGAGACAAGAAAAGCCTGATTGCTAAGGACTGGATAAGGTCCTTCTTCATTTTTGAGCTCCACATATACTCAGGCAGGTTTTACCTCTTAAGATTGTTGTTTACACAGTATTTGTTGATGTGGACACTGATTTGTTATGTATCTTTATTGAACCAACTTATGAATTACCTTGCAAATAACCAAGCATAACCAGATGCAAGATATAACCATACAAACCATAGTTATAAGCATAACAAGAATCAGTGATACAAGGATTCTCATCCTTCTTCCTTTTATTGTAGGAGGGATAACCTAGTTGATTCACTCTCCAAGGAATCACTATAATGGACACTCTCCTGCTGACATAGGTCCTTAACAAGTTTAGTTTGTCTGTTCTTAGTAACAAAGTATTATGATTGATTTGGTTTTGATATATTGGAACAACTTAGACAAAGATAGATTATCAGACTGCTTTCTGAACCAGTGCCTATCCTTTGGGCTATAGAGTCAAATATAAGCTAAGATATCATAGAAACAAAACACAGTAAACTGCACATACAATTTAGGTAAGTTGCCTTACAAGCTACCCTGTCACCTCAAATCTATTGTATCAAATCCTTAAACAAAGCAGTATGCTCCCTAAAATTACTTACAAAACTTAGTTCTTTCCTTAAAAGAAACTTGCAAGTAATCAAATAGTT
>MU223159.1:2156090-2181467 GCA_018584345.1 Thuja plicata
CTTAAACTCCACATTGCAAAGGCCTGAGACTTTGGGTTATACCCAAATCCTTTTATCATTTCTCCTACCTGGACCTCACTAACCATTTTGAGGTTAGGCTACTTTCTGATTTGATCTATAATGAATGCAGATGCCAAATCCCATCCTTAAGCCAATAATATCCCACTTCCTAGTACCATCTTCCTGGCATCCTCAAGAGAGATATCCTCATTTTCAGGATCATAATTTTGTAAGGCCACTAGGGCTTCATTTGTAATTGTTTCTTTTCCATCCACAATTAATTGGGACCTTATTTTCTCTATTTTGTGCCACCTGAGGAAATATTTAAACTCCTCTATCTTTACAAAGCTATCATCATCTAGGAATTTTTACTGATGAAGCAATCTTTCATCAACACAGGCTCTGAGTGGTACCTCAACCTCATCTTCTAGGTTAGGCCATTGCTTTCTGCCTTCCCTAATTTCTTTTCTCAAGTTATGATCATATAACCTGGTGCCAGGTACTAAGGCCTTAGCCTTATCCTTTTTCTTACTTTGTCCTTCCACTAAAGGCTGTCCTAATTCCAACTTCTGCCTCTTTGCATCTGGTTCTTCTACATCATCTGGCTGTGTAGAAACTATTAGATCTATAATATGTCCTTCTTCTCCCTACAACTATGGGATCTCAGCCATTTCTTGCTCTGAGGCTTGCTGTGGTGGAGGATTCACAGGAGGACGTGCATAATCACTGTCATCATCACTCTCTTCTTCTGATTCTGAGTGTTCAGGTGACTGAGCACCTTTTTTATCCAGGATTGTATCCAGTTTCTCTATTAGCACATAATAGTTATCTATCATGGCCTTAATCCTATCAAAATATGGGAGATCAGGGTAAAAACCCCCAAATGACAACCCATTTCTTTTTATTTGTGTCTGCATCTTCAACAACTCTTCGATTCTCAATCTTCTCATATGAATGTCATTGTCATCCAAGAGGTTTCTTGTTGAATCTTCTTCTATGCATTCACAATGAACATTGGTATTAGGGATAGTAGGAGTATACAACTTCCTAACCCCTGCCATGAAGCCTTCTTGGTCAATATACCTATAAGGGGCTGCCCCCATTCTATATTTCTCCAACCATTGACCTACTTCATCTATGACATTCTTACCAATTGCAAAATTTGCAATTTTGAACTGCCTAGGGGTTATAGTCCCCTTTTTGTGCGTTGCAAAGTGCTCATTATCTGTTAGCATCAGCTGCCAAATGAATTCCATAGCAGCTACTCACACAGGCACATGATAAGGCAACAAATGGGGTGGATGAATACACCCATACACTCTGATGATGGTGAAATTCTCCTCCAAGAAGAAATCACCCCAGTTGTGGTTTCCAGAACAATTTTCCTTATAATTGTAGGGCCTAAGCAATTGTATGATCTTTAATGGGACTCTAGTCCTGCTTGTCCCCAAACTCTGCACAATTGGATATACAATCCAATTTTGGAATGCACAGTAATCACACTCCCTAGAAGTATAATTCCAAACCCTAACCCAAAATTGGATAGGATTTGGTTGTGTCTGATAGAATCTCTTAGGAGACAAGTTATGCGTATCCATGATTACAAAATTGAAGTATAAGAGAAGGTGCATTAGGACTGAATAATGCAAGAATTTAGGCTCCTTCTCCTTGGGGTTCTTTAATATTTTCTAGGTTGCAACAAAACCCTCATGAATTTTAGTAATTATATGCTGTATGTAATCATAGTTGGTGCTTGAATGCACCTCTTGCAGGTCTAGTACCATCATTAAGATGCCAGAACTGATTCTCTCTGCATCTCCATCAATCCCTAGCACTCTACACAAGGCATAAGCGTTATACTTGATGTAGAAGTGTAGGTCCTTGTAATAATATGGATAGGGCTCAACCATAGGACCTAAGTAATTTTTCAATTCTTTTAACATATGCTTCTGCAATAAGCCTTTTGTAATACCAGGTTTAGAACTATATCTCTTCTCCTGCCTTGTCATGTCAATTTTAGTAGACATGGTACTGAATAAGCCAAAGGCTTGCATGAATGAGTTCCTGTTTAAAATTAGCAGGGCAGTGCCATCATCCCTTTTGATGGCCTTTGTCAGGGCATCATAGTGATTTTCTAGGTCAAGAAATAGGTCTACATCTAAGAAAACATCAGGAACAAGCAACCTAGCAAGACCACATGTCCAAGGGTTTGAAACTGGGATGGGCTTATCAGAGTTTTTATAGAAGTAATTGAAAAGACAGAAACCTATTGTGCCTGGGGTCACAGCATCTTGGATGTTCTTGTACTCATCCAGGAGGACACTAGCATTGGCCTTCTTATTCTGCGTTGAACCTGGCAGAAGATGGAGAAACTCATTAGAGAAACTGGCTTTTCCTTTCTATTCCTCTCCACTGCCTCCACTTGTTCAAGTGACACTCATAGCTCGGCTCATCCTTGCAACATGCTAAATCTCTTTTTCCTAACCAATATTGAAACAAATCTAATCTCAAATATCATCTGACTTCTTTGAGCACAATCTCCTGCAATTTAGAACTTCTCTGATCAACTTTGAATATACTGCAAACTACGCAAAATATCACTCTCCTGAAAATTAGCAACTTGGGCTCTAAAGACTGAAAGCACGGTGAATGAGAATGAATGCACTATCAACTCTTTATAGCCATCATTCAGAGTACACAGCTCATAATTCAGAAACATCAGTTTTGCCATTAATTCGGCATGCCGTGAACTTGAAAAAACTAGCCATAGTTGCTGAAGTTGACAGGAAATCAAATTTTCAAAAATGAATCCTCAGAGTAATCATATAATGTTTAAGAGAGCTGACATGTCACATTCTAATTCATTGTCTGTCTCACATCTCAGCTACTCTTTTTGCTTAGTAATCAAAATACATGCCTGTGATTGGTTGTCTAGAGATTTACTCTGTCACATCAGAAAACTGCCACTGTTTTTTAGATTTTGTAATCAGGCGACCTTGCGACTGCATTAAGTCTCTTTGTCACAGGCCTTTGTCATTAACCATGGTTCCATCTCAAGACTTGGCGATAATGTGCTTTCTTAACCTTGGCTGACCCAAGTGATCATCTAGCGATCATACGACCCAACTAAAATCAAAGTCGCACGCAGTTAACCTTGACTCATCATTCTTTCTGAGACTTCGTGACTAGCCATTACCATTAACCTTTACGGTTGTCTCCCTGTCGCTAGATGCTTTTATTCTGTTTGAAGCCTATGCGACAACCTTTAGTTGCCTGATCGCAGAATTGAATCTTGAGCATTCAACTTTTACCTTAACATGTTATATGTGCCTTTTCTTTACTTCTGACGACTGCGTGACATACCCTTATCGCCAAGTCGGGAGGACTTTTCCCCTGGGGCACTTTTCTTCTCAGAATTCGCGAACACCGTTGGATCTTCTGATTCTTTCATCTGACGGCTGTCACTTAATCGCTTAATGTTTATACATACCCTTAAATGTTTTCCAGACATCACGACAGAAGGCAAAGCACCTAAGTCTCAAAGTTGCTGAATCCATTTCTTCTTTCTGGCGGCCATGCGATAACATTTTCTCAATAGCCACCCACTTTTTGACACATGTCATTCAATCATTGGTTTAATTTCTGCATACTAGAAAACTGAAGCATCATCTTGTTCTGGTGACAAGCCGACTGAGCATTACTGCAAACTTCAAACGGTTAGTCGCGTAGTCTGAGTTGAAATCACTTAAGTGCTGTTCTATTCTGAGACCACACGACTAAAGGCCTGACTTAACTGTTAGCTTTGGCTTGATTTGGCGATAACGCGACATGAAGTAATCGCAAAGTCTGAGAACATTTTCATAACTATTTAATTTCTCTCGTGATCACCCGACTAACAGTGGGTCCCATCTTTTACAAAGCTTTAGAACATGGATATCTTGCGACTACCCGACTGAAAGAAATTGCTAAGTCTCAGAATGCTAAAGGAATATTTGGAAGTTAAACGAGACTATGCGACATAAGGAAAAAGCAAAGTCAGGAAGACAAATGGAATATTCAGCTGGGGTAACGCGACGAGGTGACTTAACTTAAAACACATGCCTTAAGTGAATGAAAAAGGTAACGCTGAAACATAAGACATGACCTAGGGTTTAAATTCATCATTCAACACTTGGATAGCCTAGGGTTTTTCAGGGTTTTTGCATAATGAGAAAAGCTTAGACTTGAAAACCTGAAACTTGATAGAGGTAAGGGCATAATGAGCGAGAGATAGCTGAATTGAGAATATCAGAACTCAGAGAGCAAGACAAGGAACTAGGAGAACTAGAAAAAATAGGAAATACAACCAATAGGTCCTAGGACCCATTAATGTATCCTACAACCCCTTAGGACCCCTTATTATACATAATGGGTCATAGGTGTCATAAGGGGTCCTAGGACACATTAATGGGTTATATAAAATGTGAGTCATAAGGAGTCCTAGGATACATTAATGGGTCCTAGGACCTGTTAGGACTGTAAAATTTTGGGTTACAATGATGTTCTTCCTACCCTTTCCTGCTAAAATCTTGCCATATTCTTAAACCCTTGTTTCCTTCTTGGTCTAAACTCTAAGTCTTTCATGTGCCTGTTATAAATTTGAGTTACTTTTTGGGAGCCACTTAGGTTTTTTTTACCATGGGCTTAAGTGTTAGAATCTATTAAAAAAGATATAACCAAAAATCCAATTGAAAGTATTAGATCAACAATTGGAAATAAAAAGAATAGAATAAAAATACTAGATAAACTTGATATAAATGCTCAAAGGCATAATAGAATCAAAGGAAATATATATTATCCTAGCATATACAATATCTCCAATCTCTCTATATTCAAATACAAGTAAGGAAGCCTATTTATATAGGAAAAGGAGAGGTGGAAGTGGGTGGATGCAACTACATTTAGTAAATGCAGCCAACTATATTTAGTAAATGCAACCAACTATATTTGGCCAGTGGAGGCAACTAAATTTAGTAAATGAAACCAACTACATTTGGTATGTGGAGGCACCTATATTCACACCTAAGAAAGATTAAAAATATGTGGATGAAATCCTAGAAATAAAGGAAAAGATAAATAACCCATCTACGAAATAAAATCCTACACTGACACCCCCCCTTAAGCACAAATTAGGTGGAGATAGTGCTGAAGGATCCTGGCACAAGTGAATTGTTAGATACCCTTGTACAACTATAAAGAAACCTCTCATAACTAGAGAAAAGGAGAAAACCCATTGGGAAAAAACTCCGCTCCAAAAGAGAGTAAATAAGAAGCTAAAAAGTTCTAGTAGTAGACACCTGTCGCACCCCAAGAAAAGCACGTAGATGAATGAAATTTCTCTTTATGAAGGGTTTGGTGAATATGTCGATAGTCTGATCAGATTTAGGAAAGTATTGAAGGTCAAGGACCTTCTCATGAGTAAAATCCTGAATGTAGTGAATGTGAATCTCAATGTGCTTGGTTCGCAGGTGATGGACCAGATTGCAAGAAATTTGAATGGCACTTTGATTATCACAAAAGATGATTGTGGGCTTGCAGAAATGAATGCCCAAATTAGTGAGGATGTTTTGAAGCCAAAATGGCCTTAGTAGCTACATTAAATTCTCCTTGATACTCAACCTTAGTGGATGAAAGAGAAATAGCAACCTGCTTCTTTCTTGGCCAAGAAACTGGACCTGAACCAAGAGAAAAGCAATACCCTAAAGTAGACTTGCAATCCTGAGAATCACATGCCCAATCAAAATCTATGTATCCTATCAAGTCAATATACACATGTGCTTTATAATGAATCCCATAACTGTGAGTACCCTTGATTTAATGAAGAATCCTCTTAGCTTCTTTCCTATGCAACTCATGTGGTTCCTGCATGAACCTGGAGACTATGCCCACAACATATGAAATATCAGGCCTAGTGTGAGTCAAATATATGAGGCTACCAACCAATTGACAATACAAGGTAGCATTGACCAATGGTGAAGAAAAAGAAGCCTCAAGTTTGACTCCTGACAGAAATGGAGTCGGTGGAGACTTAGAGTCAGCCATGTGAAATCAAGAGAGCATATCAAGAGCATACTTAGGCTATCCAATGAAGATACTAGAAGGTGACTGAGTGATCTCAATCTATAAGAAGTAGTGGAGAGGGCCTAAGTCAGATATTAAGAACAAATCATGAAGGGAAGTTTTGACTGCTATGATGTGGGATGAGTGGCTCCCTGTGATCAGCAAGTCATTGACATAAAGGACAAGGAAAGTGAGAGTATCATCCTGCTGCAAAAAATAGACATTTGGATCAGAATAGCACTAAGAGAACCCAACTTTGAGAAGGAAGGAATCCATCTTGGCATACTAGGCTCAAGGGGCCTATTTAAGGCCATAGAGAGATTTTTGTAGGTGAAAAAAAATTGAAGGATCCTAGATGAATCCCTATGGTTGCTCCATATATATCTCCCCCTGAAGGTCATCGTGAAGAAAATCACTCTTCACATCCATCTGATAAACTTCCCAGTGATGGGATGCAGTAATGGAAAGGATAAGTTGGATGGAATTCATTTTGGAAACTTGGGAAAAGGTCTCAGAGTAATCATTACCATGAACTTGGTAGAATCCTTTGGCAACCAGGCGAGCCTTATGCTTATCAACTGACCCATCTGCAAAAAATTTTGTTTGATAGATCCACTTTCATCAAACAAGTTTTCTTCCCTTAGGAAGAGGGACTAAATCCCAAGTATGGTTCCTCTCTACGAAACTGAACTCTTCTTGCGTAAAAGCATCCCACTCGAGGATACCAGAAGCTTCTCAAAAGGATTGTGAATAAAAAGCTGTAGCAACAAAGAGATGTGAAGCTTTGTCAAATTGTGACCATGTTATTCTCACATCAGAAGGATCACCAACCCAATTACCTACTGACTCCAATGTTTGATGAGCCCAAAGAGGCCCAGTGGCTAGAGAATGTAGAGAATCTAGAGGACGATCTTCAACCTCTAATTGATTCTCATCATTGTCATCTGAATAATCTTCATTGGGATCAAGAGGATTAAAATCCTTAGAAGAATGATCATCATGCAGTCGTATTATCTCCATAGGAATGAAGGATGGAGAAGTGAGAGAAGGAGAACTTGAGGGATCTTCCTCAAAATGAATACTTCTCTCGATGAACAACTCATGTGTGGTAGGATGGAGAATCCTATAGCCTTTGATATTGTCTAGATATCCAAAAAATATGCAAGGCCTACTTTGAGTATCCATAGCCTTGTGTTTCTCTTCTAGAATGTGGGCCCATGTTGAAGACCCAAACACTCAAAAGTGTTTGACTATGGGTTTGTGACCGGTCCAAGCTTGAAAAGGAGTTTCTTCATTGACAACTCTATGATGAACCAAATTCTGTATATAACATCCACAGTTTATGGCCTTTGCCCAATATTGAGGTGACAATGACTTGGAGTGAATCATACTGTTGGCCATTTCCTTTAAGGTTTGATTATTTCTTTCAGCAACTCCATTTTGTTGTGGAGTGTAGGGAACCAAATTTTGAAGATTAATTCCTTCTGAGATGTAGAATTGTTCAAATCTTTGATTGACATACTCCCCCCCATTATTGGTATGTAAAACCTTGATAATTTTCCTTGTTTGTTTTTATGCAAAAGCTTTGAATTCTTGATAGCACTCAAATAATTCAAAATTTTGTTTGAGGAAATATATAAAAGTATACCAAGAGAGATCATCAATGAAGGTTAAAACATATTTGGATTTGCTAAGAGAATGATGAGGAAATGGTCCTTCCAAATCACCGTGTACTAACTCCAAGAGTTATGTGGCTCTCCATGCTTTTCCTTTATCAAATTTGTCTTTAGGATGATTGCCAAGAATGAATCCTTGACATACTCCATTAGAGAATTGAATAGAAGAAAATCTTGTAATTATGTCTTGTTGACTGAGTTGTTGCAGGTAATAGTAGTTCAAGTGGCGAAACCAATAATGCCACAAATGACTTAATTCATCTAAGTGAGTAAGTAGTGCAAGTGAAGGAGAATCAGGAACAAAGTGAGAGAAGTGATACAGTGTAGAATGAAAATTGTCTTTTCCCACTACAATTGTAGACCCAATGTTGATCTCACTGATTACCACTGTGTCTCAAGTAAATTCAACTTTCTTGCTAGAGCCTGTATGAGTGATCTGATAAACAGATAGCAGATTAGATGACAAAGAGGGAACACACATGACATCATGGAATGTTCCTTCACTTACGTCAACAAACCCTCTCCCATGCACTTTAGCAGGAGTGTCATCACCCAAAAGAATAGATGGCAAAGAACATGACTCCAAGGCAGAAAAACTTGCTTTTGATGAAGCCATGTGGTGCGAAGCACTTGACTCAATGATCCAAGAATCTAGTTGTGAAGTAAAAATAACTAGAGCCCTACCCTTGCCTTTCCCTTTACTAGTGTCCTTTGTAGACTCTTGTGATGAACTTGTCTTGAAAAAATTAAGCACTTTGATATTATTCTTCACAAGAAGATGCGAGAAGTGATCAATTTGCTTCTTTAGACATTTGTGTTCATCATGTCCAAGTTTCTTACAGTAGACACACATTGTTCTCTCCCTCTTGGGATTATCACCTTTTGAAGAAGATGCCTGATTTGGTGTGTTTGTGGTAACAATTTTCTTTTTTGGCTTCTTTTCTCCTTGGTTCTGTTATTTTGTTGCTTGATTAGAAGGTCCTCTTTGTTCTTTAGAACCTTGATTTGAAACCAAGGCATGAGATTTAGAGGGCTTTAATGTGCCCATATGAATTAATTTATCTTTCTCTTTTGTGAGTTCATTAGCAAACTCATCAAGAGAGGGAATTTTATAATTGGTTCCTAAGACACTTTTAGTGGCATAGAATGTAGAAGCAAAAACTGAATAGTTTGAACCAAATTTTGAAAGAACACTTAAGATTAGTTGTGAATATTTCTTATCAATCCCACATGCTTTGAGTTGCAATATTAAAGCCTTCAACTTTGTGAAGAAGTCTTGAATAGTGTCAAATTTACATGGATTTAATCCTATCAATTCATTCTCTAATTGATGCCCCCTCACTTCATCTTGTTTACCAAACAATCCTTGTAATGTTGTCCTTACATCATTTGGAGTTATGGCAGAGTCAACATGAAAGAGAAGATCATGAGATACAACCATGCACAAAGTACCATATGCTTCATCACATTTGTTAAACCATTTAGGATTTTCCACAAGCAATGTTGGTTCAGTTTTGACACCTATTGTTACTCTATATAACCCTACCTTCTTAAGATAGATTTTCATTTTAGACTTCCACTCATAGTAGTTATAGGGTTTGACTAATGGAATTGTTGATTGATCCATTTTAGTGCAGAAAATAAGATTGTTGTGTGGAATGCAAGAGAGATAAATCACATAGAAAGAGAGTGCACGAGACCACACGAGACCACTCCAATGTACTAGATCAATAAAAATCACCCCCAAAGTGTTACAAGTTTGGAAATTTATAATTTAGTGAATTTACAGAGCTCTTTTCCAAGTTACAATCTTCAATAGGTTCACAATGGCTGAAAATATAATTTATATTACAAAGTGAACCAAAGATAAAATCTGGACACAAGGAACCCTGAATCTATATAGTTCTCTTCACTAACTTTCTGGTGATATCTCATTTTCATAAAATGGAGCACCAGGGTGAAAGTTATGGCCAAATGAAGAAAACACAATACCAGACTTCAAACTACAAAAAATTGGGTAAAATGATAAAAATTTTGATCCAAACCTCCTTTAAAGTGAAGCTCTTATCTCCAGCTTTCTGTCAATATTTTTTTAAAAAAAAATTGACTCCCGGAGCAAAAGTTATGCTTGTTTGAAAAAAAAAGCCCTTTTAGGGGCTAGAGGGAGGAACTTTGGTGGTTAGTGTCATTGCTGGCCATTAGCCCTGGCGGTTATCTGACCATTGGTGGTTTTCTAACCACTAGTGGTTAGCTCTGACCACTAGTGGTTTGTTCTGGAAGTTAGTTCTGATTGTTAGAACTGACCACTAGCATTTTCCTTTGGCGGTTAGCGGTTAGCACTGTATGCACAACACTAAGTTTTTTTTGAACCACCTCAGTTTGCGTGCATGCCTATTTGGGCAAAAACAATTTTGCTAGAGATTCTCCCGGCACCAAAATAGGGCAAATTTTATATCAAAATTCATATGCGAGGCCTTCCCAACATGATGGTGGTGTTCTTTTTATCTGAAAAATGCTCCATTTGCAAGCTCTCTTCCAGATCTAAGAAAAACCCTCTTTTTGCAACTATTGCAAATGATCTCCAAATTGGATGAAATGAAAGCCAATCTTGAATTTCTCAATCCTTCTGGACACAATGGAGTGGTTATAATTTCTCTCCAAATTCTTCAAACCACTGCGATCAATAGGTCAAGAAAAGAAACATATATGCATAAAGAGACTTAATGGATCTTCATAAATCTTTGTTGTTCTCCCGATCATATGAAACACAAGAAAAAAAACAAAAAAAAAAAAAAAAAGACCTCTAAGTAATCTAAAATTTCAAGAATTACTCTGATACCATGTTAGAATCTGTTAAAACAAATATAACCCAAAATATTGAAAGTATTAGATCAACAACTAGAAATAAAAAGAACAAAATAAAAATACTAGATAAACCTGATGTAAATGCTCAAAGGCATAATAGCACCAAGGGAAATCTATATTATCCTAGCATATACAATATCTCCAATCTCTCTATATTCAAATACAAGTAAGGAAGCATGTTTATATAGGCAAAGGAGAGGTGGAGGTGGGTGGAGGCACCTACATTTAGTAAATGCAGCCAACTACATTTAGTAAATGCATCCAACTACATTTGGTAGCTGTAGGCACCTACATTCACACATAAGAAAGATTAAAAACATGTGGACGAAATCCTAGAAATAAAGGAAAATATAAATAACCCATCTAGGAAATAAAAGCCTACACTAATATTAAGTACATAATCACGGGGTTCTTTTTAATATTTCCTATAGTTCCTAAGTCCCCATGGTGTTTTATTTCTCCCATGTGTCGTGCAAGTCATTTTTGATCTAACGGGAGGCGCGATCCCTTTATCACAAGATGTGGCCAATTTATTTTTCAAGGCATCATACCTAAGTGCCATGTGTATTTCTTGAGATCATGAGGTCAGTGTTTTTCAAATCTATCCATAGGATTTTGCACCATCAGATCTATTTTCATTGCATGGTGTGCGTGTTTCTAGGATCAAGACTTGTAGGAAAGTTATTCTTCACAACATTGTGCCTGTATGACATGTGTAAAGTTGCTAGATAAATGAGAGGGGGGTTGAATAAGTTAGTGCCATTTAAATCTATAGTACCAAATACTTCTAGATATATATAACAATAATTTCAAACATATAAATACATTCGGTGAAATATGAACTATGATCTCAAACTTAATTTCAAACTCATCTACCAAGTAGTAGTAAATAGATACTGTGATTACCGATCAATGCATTTAAATTAATGTGTAAAGAAAAATAAAAATCCAACACACCCATACACATTAACACACAAATTGTTAACGTGGAAACCCTGCTAAGGGAAAAACCACCTAGGACTGGTAACCAAAAATAATTCACTCTTTTGAAGTGAGCTCAATGAAGAGCCAACACTGTTAAAGGTTACAATGCATATTAATAGGTTTGATCTGGATAGAGGATTTATCACTAACAGTTCCCCCTTGAACAATCATTCACTATGGGGTCAACAAAAAAAAATCAACATTCATTGAATGTCATAATAAAGACTGTTAAGTCCTCCTCGGTTAAGAGATTTTTCTGTAACAATGGTTAAACTAATATAATAATGATCTTACTCAAATAAAACTCTATTTTTAGATTTTCATATCTATGCTAAGTGCATAATATGTCTAATCAATAATCACTTCAGTCCCTCTGATTCTTCATACTCTATTCTGCTCGGTAAATACTCTTTTCTATCGCTCGGTGTTGTCTGCAAAATTGCTCGATCTGTCTTCAACCAGTTTGATCAATCATGCATGAAGTTAATCTCTTCACCAATATGCATGTGTGTATTTCCATTTATGCATGTATGACTCATAATGAATCTCTTGTCTCTCATATAGACATCATAACTCATTTAGTTTCCATCCTTAGATTTTTTTGCTTGATCTCTATCGTTGATTTTTCTGCTTAAACCTTCTTAAGAAGTTGTGTCAAAAATACATTTCAATCTCCTTCATCCAAACATCTTGAATTTTCATATCCATTTGATCAACATAAAAAAAATTATAAATTACATTGAAATAATAAACAAATGCCATCTCATAATCTTAGTCGTCCTTTGGTTTGTTTTACTTAGCCAATACCATGATGTGTCGGTGATACTTTTCTTAGTTAATACTGTGCTCGGTATACCCTATGTTTTCTCAGTGTCCACTATTCTAACTTGGTGTATACAAAAATCTTGAATTACTGACCGCATAAACTTTGTTTATTCCAAATATTCAATGTATAATAGATGTTTGTTACGATAATTGATACTCAAATAAGTTGACATCAATGACAATACATTAACTGATTAATGTCTATCATCACATCTGTAACTCAGTTGATCATCAAATAAATTACTTCAAACATAAAATCACTTGTAGTTCATCAATCTCTCCCTTTGGCATTGATGGCAACACAATATGAAATCTGCAATATGAAAATTCCATAGAATACCAAACTTCATTTCTACAACTATATGAAAAATGTTGAAGCTCTCACTAGCTTGTACATGAAATATGTTTAATCACTACACAACATTAAAACTCACCATGTAGACTCTCCCTGAAAATTTGACTCATTTCAATCTTCTCTCCTTGAAATGGATAGATATATAATTCTCTCTCTTTATCTTTTCTCCTTTTCTCCCTTGCAATGGATAGATATTTCATTGAATCATCTCTCCCATTAAAAACAATGACAAAAATAAAATACACAGCTCTTCAGTAGCCAAAAATATCTCTAGATGTTTGGTTCAGACCGGGTACCTTGCATTAGGTACCTTGCAGTGTATTGATATGCAATGTTAGTCCAGTTCTCATTTTGCATCAACATGATTGATATTCTGATAAAATGTAGGTTGATGCAACCTCCTAGTTAGCTTAGTGATTGATAGACAAGGGATGAACCCCTATTCTATTCCTCAAGTACTCAAATGTATCCTTTAGTAAGGGTTTAGTGAATATGTCAGCCAATTCTTGTTTTGATTGAACATGTTCCAGTGTCACTTGTTTTTCTTTTACCTGTTCCCTAAAGGAGTGATACTTTATAGATATATGTTTTGTTTTTACATGCATCACCAGATTCTTAGAAATGTTAATTACACTAGTATTATAACAATAAATTATCACTGGGTCAGTGATCTCTTCATTCATACCTTTCAAAAGTTGTTTTATCCATGAAATTTTCAAATAGTTTGCAACAACAACAACATATTGTTCTTTCTAGAGTTGACTAAGATATGCATCCTTCTTCTTACTAATCCAAGTAACTAATCTTTCTCCCTGAAATAATTCTCCACCACTAGTGCTCTTTCTATCATCAATATTCCCAACCCAAACAACATCTATGTAAACTTTCGGTTCAAACTTGCCATCTTTATTGTACCATAATCCATAATCTTTAGTGTTCTTCAGATATCTATAAATTCTCTTTACAACAATCATATGCGATTTGTTAGTATTAGAAGAAAATATTGGTACAATTCCAACTGTGTGTGCAATGTCTAGTCTTGTGTGTACAACTTACATCAATTTTACAATCATAGATTAATATACAATCTTTGATTCACCTCGGTCATCTTATCTTCTTTTGTCAATTTGCATCCAGTTACCATAGGTGTATCGACTAGTTTTGAATCTTCCATTCTAAATTTCTTCAATACTTCCTTGATGTATTTTGATGGAGTAATGTATATACCTTCATCCTATTGTAATATTTGCAAGCCAATAAAAAAATTGATCTCTCCAAACATTGAAATTTCAAATTCTTTTCTCATTTAATCAATGAATAGTTTTCATAAGTTATCATTTCTTCCAAATAAAATATCATCAACAAAAATTTCACCAATTAAAATCTTATCATCAGTTCCTCCTTTCAATTAAAAATTACTATTATCACTTGTTCTAACAAATTCAACACTGATAAGATAGGAGTGTAGTCTTTCATACCATGCTCTCTGTGCTTGTTTTAGTCCATACAAGGATTTGTGTAACTTACATACCATGCTTTTTCAAAATATACCTCTTCTTATAGTATCCCATTCAAAAATCCAGATTTAACATCCGTCTGATAAACTTTAAATGCTTTGTAAGAAGCATAAGAAATAAATAATCTAACTCCTTCAAATCTAGTAATGAGTGCAAAAGTTTCTCCATAGTCAATACCTTCATCTTATGCATACCCTTTTCATGCTAGTCTTTCTTTGTTTCGTGTAACATATCCATTCTCATTCAATTTGTTTCTAAATATCCATTTGATTCCAATTACATTCTTATGATTTGGTCTCAATACCAATGTCCATGTTTTGTTCTTTTGTATCTGCTCAATTTTTTCATTCATTACCTAAATCCAATCATCATTTGCAAGTGCATCTCTTACAGGTTTAGGCTCAAATTCACAAATCAAACATGTGTTATCAGTCAACTTACTTTGTGTCATCATGCCAACTCTCTTATCTCCAATAATATGAGTCTATGGATGATGTTTTCTTACATATATTGCAAGTACAGGTTCACTTCTTTCTTTATTTTGTTCTCCTATTGGTGTATGATCATGGTCTCTAGTTGTAACATCTTCTTGATTCTTGGTTGGTGCATCTTGATGCTTGATAACATTACCCTGTTGCTTGGTAATGTTAGGTAGTTTCTCAAGAAAAGTGTTAGGATCTTCATTGTAAACAAATCTACAGTAGTCTTTTGGTTCTGTTTTTACTTTCAATATCATTCTTCTCAGCAAATTCATCAACTCTAACATTTGCACTTTCATTGATCTTGTTAGACGACTTGTTCAAATATTTATAAGCTTTTTTCTTAGTACAATATCCCAAAAATATTCCTTCATCACCTTTTGAATCAAATTTCCCATTTCTATAATCTATCAAAATATAGCATTGAATTCTAAATATTATAAAGTAACTCACATTAGGTGTGTAGCCATACAATAATTCAAAAGGTGTCTTTTTAAAATTTTTCTTCAGTTGTACTCAGTTTAATGTTTATACAACAGTACTAACAACTTCCCTCCAGTAAACTTGTGTAACACTCTTTTCAATCATCAACAATCTAGCACAATCTAGAATGGATCTATTTCTCCTTTCAGCAATCCCATTTTATGTGGTGTCCTCGGTGCAAAGACCTGTCTCTTAATTCCATGCTCATTACAAAAGTCAGTGACATCATTAGAAATAAATTCTCCTCCTCTGTCTGATCTTAAACATTTCAATTCTTTACCAATTTCTTTTTCTACTTTAGCTTTGTACCATTTGAACATCTTAAATGCTTCATATTTTTATTTTAAGAACATGATAGTCATCATTCTAGAATATTCATCAACAAATAAAATAAAGTATCTATCACCATAATAACTTTGTGTTCTCATAGGTCCACATAAGTCGGTATGAACCAATTCCAAAATAACATTAGATGAAATTTTTTTCTCTTAAAACTAGATTTTGACATTTTTCTCATTTGACAATTCTTGCACATGACATGGTCAGGTTTAGATATGCTCGGTAAGAATATTACTTTCCTTTTCTTACTAATCTTAACCATGTTTTCAAAATTCACATGACATAACCTCTTATGCCACAACCACACATCTTCATTTCCATCCATCAAACAAGAGATTTCTAAAGAGTCAAGATAGAATAGATTACATTTTGATTGTTCTCTAGTGCCGATCAACTTTCCCATTTCATCATAGATTTAGCTTTTCTATTCTCAAATGCAACTCAGTGACCTATGTTATTTAATTGTGAAAAACTCAATAGATTATAATTAAGTCCTCTCCCCCAATATGCATTCTCACACTTTATCATATTTTTCAGCAATATAGTACCTTGTCCTTTCACTTGACAAGGTGTATCATTCCTCATTCTATTAGATCCACCATTATAATGCTCAATAAATTCAAAATTATCTTTATCTCCAATCATATGATGAGTAGATCCACTATCAATAATCCAAATATCATTCTTTCTAACTTTAGATATAAGTGTTGTTTCAACATACCTTTCATATTCTTCTGAATCTTCTTTCATAGCTACAAACAGTGTCTTAATATCTTCATCAGTGTCGGTGTCAATGTCGGTGTCTTCATCTTTATTTTGAACAAGGTAACATGATTTATTCCCATTGTCTTTGTAATCTCTCTTACCCATTCTGACATATTGTCAGTTTCTTCTGTATTCTCGATCATCCTTTTTGTCATTAGATCTTTCATTGTTTCTTTCATCATTTTTCCTATTAGGGCATCTGGCAGCAAAGTGTCCAATTTCTTTACAATTAAAGCATACCAAAGGTAGTTTACCTTTATATCTTCCTTTACCTTTATATAATCTCCTAGCCATTAATGCTTCAAGTTCATCAAGTTCTCTTTCATCAATTTCACTCTTGCTATCATTTCTTACCATGTGTTTGTTACCAGATTTACTAATTTTCAGAGATGACATAAATGAAGACACAACAGTAGGAACAACACTGTTGTCAAAATTGTTCAGCTCAGATTAAATTAGTCTACTAACTAGGCTATCAATTGTGATATTATTTCCAAGTACTACTCTCATTTCATGTATTACAGAGACTCTAATAGCATAAATAGACAATAAAGTTATGATCATCTTACTTACAATAGTATCTTCATCAATAACTCCACCTGCCCCATGAATAAACTTCAAAACCTCCTTGATTTAGTTACTGTACTATGATATGTTTTCTCCTTCTTTCATTCTCATGTCATCAAAATTTCCTCTGAGACTTTCTGCTTTAGCTCTTTGCACATTTACATCTCCTCCATGAGCTAGTGTGAGCATGCCCCAAATTTTCTTGGCAGTTGTACATGTTTTGACATCCTCAAATTCAACATCCGATAGTCAAGAAGCAAGCTCTATCATCATAGTATTGTGTTCATGTCTTTCTCTTAGGTGATCAATAGTCAAAGGTCCAATAGGTAAGGTGAACTCAGTATCCAAGTATTGCATGACATTATTTCCAATCCCTGATAGATATAGTCTCATTCTATTTGTCCATGTTGAGAATTTGTCCTTGTTCAGCTTAGACACATCTTTCTTATACATCTTGTGATTTTTAGCTTAAGTCCTTGAAAACTTTCCTTCTAAGCACTGTATGTTCTAACACCAATATTTAGATAACTAAGAGGGGGGGGTGAATTAGATAGTTCCAGTTATCCTAAACTCCCAAATACTCCTAGATGTATATAACAACAATTTCAAACATATAAATCAACTCATTGAAATATGAACTATGATCTCAAACTTAATTTCAAACTCATCTACCGAGTAGCAGTAAATCAATACTGTGGTTATCGATCAATGCATATAAAGTAATGTGTAAAGAAAAATAACAATCCAATACATCCATAAATATTAACACATAGATTTTTAACATGGAAAAACTGCTATGGGAAAAACCACCTGGGACTAGTAACTCAAAATAATTCACTCTTCTGAAGTAAGCTTGGTTAAGAGCCAACCCTATTAAAGGTTACAATGCACACTGTTAGGTGTGACCTGGTTAGAAAATTTATCACTAACATTTCTCCCTTGACCAATCATTCACTATGGGGTCAACAAGAAAATAATCAACATTCATTGAATGCCATTATAAAGACTGTTAAGTCCTACTCAATTAAGAGATTTTTCTGTAACAATGGTTAAACTGATACAGTAATGATCTGACTCAAATACAACTCTATTTGCAGATTTTCAGATCTATTCTAAGTACTTAATACCTCTGATAAATAATCACTTTAGTCCCTCTGATTATTCATATTCTGTTCTACTCGATAAATACTCTTTTCTGTCGCTCGATGTTGTCTATAGAATTGATTGGTTGTGTCTTCAACCAATTTGATCAGTCATGCATGAAGTTAATATTTTCAACAATATGCATGTGTGCATTTGAATGTATGCATGTATGATTCATAATGAATCTCTTATCTCTTATATAGACATCATAAATCATTTAATTTCTATCCTTATATTTTGCCGCTTGATCTCCATCATTGATTTTGCCACTTAAACCTTCTTCGATAGTTGTATCAAAAACATGTTTCAATCTCCTTCATCCGATCATCTTGAATTTGCATATCCATTTGATCAACATAAAAAACAATATCAATTACCTCAAAATCAAGAACAAATTCCATCTCATCATCTTAGTCAGCCTTCAGTTTTTTTTACTTTGTCAATAGCGTGATGCGTCGGTGATACTTTTCTTGGTTAATACTATGCTCTATATACACTATGTTTTCTCGGTGTCCACTATTCTAACTTAGTGTATACATAACTCTTCAATTATCGACAACATAAATTGTTTTTATTCCAGATCTTCAATCCATAATAGATGCTTGTTACCATGATTGATACTCAAATAATTTGACATCAATGACAATATTCTAGCATTCCATTTAGAAATGTAGATTTAGCATCCATCCGATAAACTTTAAATCTTTTGTAACAATCATAAGAAAGAAATATTCTAACTCCTTCAAGTCTAGAAATGAGTGCAAAATTTTCTCCATGGTCAATACCTTCATCTTATGCATACCCTTTGCATACTAGTCTTTCCTAGTTTCGTGTAATATCTCCATTCTCATTCTATTTGTTTCTGAATATCCATTTGGTGCCAATTACATTCTTATCATTCGGTCTTGGTACCAATGTCCATATTTTGTTTTTTTGTATCTTCTCAATTTCTTCATTCATTGCCTGAATCCAATCATCATTTTCAAGTGCACCTCTAATAGTTTTAGGCTCAAATTCATAAATCAAACATGTGTTATCAGTCAAATTACTTTGTGTCATCATGCCATCTCTCTTATCTCTAATAATATAATTCTATGGATGATATTTTCTTACATATTTTTCAAGTATGGGTTTAGTTCTTTCTTCATTCTATTCCCCAGTTGGTGTATGATTATGATCTCCATTTGCAACATCTTCCTGATTCTTAGTTTGTGCATCTTAGTGCTCGATAAGATTACATTGTTGCTCGGTAATGTTAGGCAGTTGCTCAGGAAAAGTGTTAGGATCTTCATTGTAAAAAAATCTACTGTAGTCTTCTGGTTCTCTTTAGTTTCAGCATCATTCTTCTTAGCAAATTCATCAACTCTTACATTTCCACTTTCAATGATATTTTTAGAAGACTTGTTCAAAAATTTATAAGCTTTGCTCTTAGTAGAATATCCTAGAAATATTCCTTCATCACCTTTTGAATCAAATTTACCATTTCTACCATCTTTCATAATATAGCATCGACTTCCTAATATTCTTAGGTAACTCACATTAGGTGTGTAACCATACCATAATTCATAAGGTGTCTTGTTTGAATCTTTATTTAGTTGTACTCGGTTCAATATGTATACAACAGTACTAACAAATTCCCTCCCATAAAATTGTGTAAAACTCTTTTCAATCATTAGCATTCTAGCACAATCCACATGGATCTATTTCTCCTTTTAGCAATCTCATTCTCCATTGGTGTCCTTGGTGCAAAGACCTGTCACTTAATTCCATGCTCATTACAAAAGTTACTGAATTCATCAGAAATAAATTCTCCTCCACTGTTTGATATTAAACATTTCATTTCTTTACCACTTTCTTTTTCCACTTTAGCTTTGTACCATTTGAACATCTTAAATGCTTCATATTTTTCTTTTAAGAACATGACAGTCATCATTCTAGAGTAGTCATAAAAAAATAAAATATACAATCTGTCACCATAATAAATCTATGTTCTCATAGGTCTACATAGGTTGGTATGAACCAGTTCCAAAATAACATTAGATGAAAAAGTTTTTCTCTTAAAACTAGATTTTGACATTTTTCCCATTTGACAATTTTTGCACATGACATGGTCAGGTTTAGATATGCTCGATAAGCCTCTTAATTTCCTTTTATTACTGATATTAACCATGTTGTCAAACTTCACATGATATAACCTCTTATGCCACAACCATACATCTTCATTTCCAACCATCAAACAAGAGATTTCTATAGAGTCTAGATAAAATAGATTACCTTTTGATTGTTCTCCAATGCTGATCAGCTTTCCCATTTCATTATAGATTTTAGCTTTTTTGTTCTCAAATGCAACTTGGTGACTAGTGTTATTTAACTATGAAACATTCAATAAGTTATAATTAACTCCTTTCACCCAATATGTATTCTCACATTTGATCATTATTTTAAGCAATATAGTACCTTTTCCTTTCACTTGACAAGGTGTATCATTTCCCTTTCTAACAGATCCACAATTATAATGCTCAAGAAATTCAAATTTGTCTTTATCTCCGGTCATATTATGAGTACATCCACTATCAATAAACCAAACATCATTCTTGCTAACTTTAGAAATAAGTGTTATTTCAACATACCTTTCATCTTCTTTTGAATCTTCTTTCATAGCTACAAACACTGTCTCGATATCTACATCAGTGTCAGTGTTGGTGTCTTCATCTTTATTTTCAACAAGGTAACATGATTTCTTTCCTTTGTCTTTGTAATCTTGATTACCCCTTCTGTCATACTATCTATTGATTTTGTATTCTTGATCATCCTTTCTGTCATTAGATCTTTCATTGTTTCTTTCATCATTTCTCATGTTAGGGCATCTTGCAGAAAATTGTCCAATTTATTGACAATTAAAGCATACCCAAGGTAGTTTACCTTTATATCTTCCTTTACCTTTATACATTCTTCTATCCATTAATGCTTCAAGCTCATCACATTCTCTCTCGTGACTATCACTGTCGATATCATTTCTTACCATGTGTTTGTTACCAGATTTATTGATTTTTAGAGATGACATAAATGCAGAGTCAACAGTAGGAACAAAACTACTGTCAAAATTGTTTAGCTTAAATGAAATCAGTCTACTGACTAGGCTATCAATTGTGATATTATTTCAAGGTGATGCTCTCCTTCATGTATTGTAGAGACTCTAGTACTAGGGTGATCCCACAAAACTGTGTCCCACTTTTTGGCCAACTTTGACACTAAAATGAACATTTTGAAAAAAAACTTCACTTTCGAACATCTATTGTCATTAAACCATTAAGAATTTGAAGATGATGTAAACTAGTGAATTTTATCATTTTTTTTCTAGTTTATAAATTTTTATTTTTTTTAAAAATGGAATTTATTTGTATCCATTTTTCCTTCTCCTTCAAATATTATTTTTGTGAAAAATCAGGATTTTTCAAGAGTGACACTCACTTTGATCAACATAACTTTTTTTATAAAATTGATAAGAACATAATAATTTTTAATTTAGGTTTGTAATACAAATATCTAGGGAATCCATTTGGTTTCATTCAATTTGGTTCAATATTTAATATTTTATTGAGTTATGAAGTGACATTAATTATAATTTGGACATAAGTTCACTTTGATCGCCCTAACTCTATCTCTATCTATTGAAATTAATTTATTCTTTTTTTAATAGAAAGGTAACATAAATACCTATTTCCTAGATATTTTTCATAATTTTTTTCCCCTAATTTACTATTTTTCCAGAAGCGTCGAACAGAGAAGTTGCTAAATGGTCAGACAACCTATGTTTAGTAAAACTTAAAAAGAAAAGTCTTAATAAACTCAATATATATAAAAATCATAATAATTGGAAAGCTCTCTCGGAGTACTATCATCCTATATTTGGGTTTTTCAAATAAATTTATTTGATCCCACAAAAAATTAATGTCAAAGTGATTTTTTGTCAGCATTTTGATGGGTTCAAAGGAGACTCAATTATAGGTGTGAGTGAGGAGTAGAGGGATTATACCAAAGGGATTTTGATCCAAGAGGCTTTTATCTAGCCATTTTGAATTTACTCCTTCAAATGGGACCTCTCAAGGCTTAAATCATCATGTTTTCTTAAAAATGTGCAATTTCAGCGAAAATCAGGATGTTCAAAAAAGTGGGACACACTATTGTGGGAATAATGATCAATAAAGTTCTAAGAATATTACTTACAATAGTATCGTCATCAATAATTCCACTTACCCCACAAATAGAATTCACAACTTCCTTGATTTTGTTACTTTACTGTGATATGTTTTCTCCTTCTTTCATTCTCATGTCATCAAACTTTCCTCTAAGACTTTCAGGTCTAGCTCTTTGCACATTTACATCTCCTCCATGAACTAGTGTGAGCATGTCCCACTTCTTCTTGGTAGTTGTACATGTCTTGAAATCCTCAAATTTAGCATTAGATAATGAAGAAGCAAGCCCTATCATCATAGTATTGCATTCATGTCTTTCTCTTAGCTGATCACCAATCAAAGGTCCAATAGGTAAGGTGAACTCAGTATCCAAGTATTGCATGACATCATTTCCAATCCCTGACAGATATAGTCTCATTCTTCTCTTCCATGTTGAGAAGTTGTCCTTGTTCATCTTAGGCACATCTTTCTTATACATCTTGTGATCTTTAGCTTAAGTCCTTGAAAAATTTCCTTCTAAGCACTATATGGTCTGATACCAATTTTTTGATAATTGAGAGGGGGGTGAATCAGTTAGTTCCAGTTATCCTACAGTCCCAAATACTACTAGATGTATATAACAATAGTTTCAAATATATAAATCAACTCAGTGAAATATGAACTATGATCTCAAACTTAATTTCAAACTCATCTACCGAGTAGCAGTATATCTATACTGTGATTGCCGATCAATGCATGTAAAGTAATGTGTAAAGAAAATTAACAATACAACACATCCATAGACATTAACACATATATTTTTAACTTGGAAACCTTGCTAAGGGAAAGACCACATGGGAATGATAAACCAAAATAATTCACTCTTCTGAAGTGAGATCGGTGAAGAGCCAACCTTATTAAAGGTTACAATGCACACTGTTAGGTGTGACTTGGCTAGAGGATTTATCACTAATAGTTATCCCTTGACCAATCATTCACTATGGGGTCAACAAGAAAACAATCAATATTCATTGAATGTCATAATAAAGACTGTTAATTCCTACTCAGTTAATATATTTTTATGTAATGATGGTTAACCTGATACAATAATGATCTACCTCAAATACAACTCTATTTTTAGATTTTCAGATCTATGCTAAGTACATAATACCTTTGATCAATAATCACTTCATTCCATCTAATTCTTCATACTCTGTTCTTCTCGGTAAATACTCTTTTCTATCGCTCAGTGTTGTTTGCAGAATTGCTTGGTTGTGTCTTCAACCAGTTTGACTAGTCATGCATGAAGTTAATTTGTTTAACATTATGCATGTGCAAATTTGCATGTATGCATGTATGATTCATAATGAATTACCTGTCTCTTATATAGACATAATAACTCATTTAATTTCCATCATTATATTTTTTTGCTTGATCTCCATCATTGATTTTTCTGCTTAAACCTTCTTTGATAGTTGTGTCAAAAACATGTTTCAATCTCCTTCGTCTGATCATCTTGAATTTTCATAGCCAATTGATCAACATAATAAACATTATAAATTACATAGAAATCATAAACAAATGCCAACTCATTATCTTAGTCAGCCTTCAGTTTATTTTACTCGGTCAATATCATGATGCGTTGGTGATACTTTTCTCAGTTAATACTATGCTCAGTATATAGTATGTTTGCTCAGTGTCCACTGTTTTAACTCAGCATATACAAAACTATTCAATTATCGACTACATATTTTTTTCATTCTAGATCTTCAATCCATAATAGATGCTTTTTACCATGACTGGCACCCAAATAATTTGACATCAATGACGATACATTAACTGATTAACATCTATCATCACATCTTTAACTCAGTTGATCATCAACTAAATGAATTCAAATGTACAATCAGTTGTACTTCATCAATATCTCCTTTTGGCATTGATGGAAACACAATATAAAATATGCAATATGAAAATGACATAGAATACCAAACTTCAGTTCTAAAACTATATGAAAAATACTATAGCTCTCCCTAGCTTGTACATGTAATATGTTTAATCACTACACAACATTAAAAATCATCATACAGAATCTACCTACAGATTTGAATCATTTCAATCTTCTCTCACTGAAATGGATAGTTATACAATTCTCTCTCTTTGTCTTTTCTCCTTTTCTCCCTTGCAGTGGATAGATATTTTATTGAATCATCTATCTGTTTGTAGCAATGCCAAAAATAAAATATACAACTCTTCAGTAGCCAAAAATATCTTTGGATATTAGGTTTAGATCAAGTACCTTGCAGTGTACTAATATACAATGTTGGTCCAGTTCTTATTTTGCATCAACATGATTGATATTATGATAAAATGTAGGTTGATGCAACCTCCTAGTCAGCTTAGTGACCGATAGACAAGGGATGAACCCCTAGTCTATTCCTCAAGTACTCAAATGTATCCTTTGGTAAGGGTTTAGTGAATATGTCAGCCAGTTGTTCCTTTGATTGAACAATTATCCAGTGTCACTTGTTTTTCTTGTACATGTTCCCTCAAGTAGTGATACTTTATAGATATATGTTTTTTTTTGCATGTATCACTAGGTTCTTAGAAATTTTAATTGCACTAGTATTATCACAATAATTATCACTGGGTTAGTAATCTCTTCATTCATACCTTTCAA
Source organism: Thuja plicata (assembly GCA_018584345.1). Classification (NCBI taxonomy): domain Eukaryota; kingdom Viridiplantae; phylum Streptophyta; class Pinopsida; order Cupressales; family Cupressaceae; genus Thuja; species Thuja plicata. Next base: position 2,181,043 of record MU223159.1, read on the forward strand.
AAGTTGTTTTATCCATGCAATGTTCAAACAGTTTGTAGCAACAACAACATATTCTTCTTCTATAACTGACTGAGATATGCATCCTTTCTTCTTACTGATCCAAGTAACTAATATTTCTCCCACAAAGAATGTTTCATGAGTACTTCTCTTTCTATCATCAATGTTCCCAGCCTAATCAACATCTGTGTAAACTTTCACTTCAAACTTGCCATCTTTCTTGTACCATAATCCATAATCTTCAGTGTTCTTCAGATATCTAAAAATTCTCTTGTAACCACCTGAATTTGGTTTGTTCCAACTATGGACCCTATTTTCCCTAGGTGTGATCATACCCCCTGTTATGTCAAGACAATGTTACTTTGGCATAATTTATTATTAAATCAGATTTAATGTCCTAGGTGATTTTTATCACTAATTTATATTAA
>MU223159.1:2186430-2198173 GCA_018584345.1 Thuja plicata
GGGACACAAGACTAATAATTGTCTCAAACTTAAACATGTCATCCAAGACCTCATCGAAGGAGGTAAGATCAAAGTAGATGGACATACTACCAATGAGGATCATACAACATTCAACAAACCTTTTCCTGATTACAATCAAGGAGAGACATCTAAAGGAAAGGGTAATGAGGTAAACTACACCTATTCCAAGAGTGACAATGTGATTAATATGCTCAACATTAAAACTGAATCCATCAATGTGATCACAATTAAAGGTGCCTCATCCTCCTCAAATTATGTAACATAGAGCCAAGCATAGGTTACAATCAAGGGACCTCCAAAACTGACATCAACATCAAAGGTTCCTATTGTAACTATTCCTAAACCAACAACAAAACATGTGGTCACTATCCCCAGAGAAAAATATGACTTGGTAGACCAATTGCGATGAACCACTGCCAAAATTTCCATCTTCAAGTTGCCCAAGATATCCACGATACATAGGGAAATCCTAGAACAAGCCCTACACGCTGCTAACATTCTAAAAGATATTGATATAGACAAATTTCAAGTAATGGTCAATCACATCTCAGTGCCACACTACCTCTCCTTTTCTAAAGAGGATGACAAGTCATTGACCCATCCACACAATCAACCCCTCCATATTGAAGTCCTTATTCATAAATCCCATGTTAGACATGTATTGATAGATGGAGGCATAGGATTGAATATCTGTACGCTGGATCTTGTCAAGAGACTAGGTCTCTCAGAAAAAACAATTGACACTAGAAACAAGATAACCATCAAAGCTTATGATGAGGAAGAGAGATCCTCCAGGGGTCTTATTTCTCTACCTATCAAAGTTAGACCCATTGAAAGGAGCGTTATATGTCAAGTTCTGGATTTACCATTGGCCTACAATATTATACTAGGGAGACCATGAATTCACAAGATGCAAGTTATACCATCCACTTATCACCAATGCATAAAGTTCCCACATAATGGGGTGGAAGTGACAATTCCTACAGATGCTAACTACACTTGCAACAATATCAAAGCAAGTAGCATGATCCCACACAACAAAGAGGATATGAATGCAATTTCTCCTAAAAATACCAATGACATGGTTATGAAGAGTTTTAGAAAAACATTGAAACTTGAAGAAACAGGTATGTGAGAGTACAAGCTAGACCTGACACCCTCAATGATAGAACTTTCAGTATCACCAAGATCCTATGGAAAACCTTCATTCACATTCACACCTCTAGCATCCAAAGAGCCAGAAGTAAACAAGGCAACTGGCATGATAAAAGCATCCACGTCTTCTTCAGATAACACAGAAGAACAGGTAGTCTTGGACTGGCTTTACAAAGGAGAACTAGTGGAATCTAAGGTCAAACATGTGAAGATATCCCCAGAGCAGTATGGAAAGGGATATGATTTCCTTACACAAATGGGTTACAAGGGAAAGGGACCTCTAAATGACATAGGATGAGGGATCATTGAACCTATTCCCTTGGGGTTCCGCAACACCAGAGATAAAATAGGACTGGGTTTTAAAACTACAACTGATAAACCCGCTCCAATAGAGAGTCCACACTCAGATAAAGGGAGTGATGAAACAGATGAACTAGAGCAATGGTCCTATGAAAGATTGCTACATGTTGGTGCGCAAGACCCCAAATACCAAGGAGAATGCTATGTACCTAGCTTTGAGGTACCACAGGATCTTCACACTCCTTTGCTAGCACAACCTCCCAATCAAGAAGTAGGAGACACCATAGAAAAAATCACTCACGAGATACCCTAGCCACAGACTTTACATCCTAACTGGGGGAAATAATCACAATTTCACATGTCCTTGATCTACCTCACTTTGATATACAAGTAGCTAACCAAGTCCATCAAATAAACATTGTTGAATATTGAAATAGATCTGATGATGATGTCATGGACTCTCATGACTATGAATGGGATTGGCTATCTATTGCCTCTGAAGATATTAGGATAGATACAATTCACATGTTTGCAGCTCCCTCAGCTCCTAGCACATGATCTGAAACTCTTCTCAATGATACTGATCCTCCTGAAGTAGAAGAAGAGTTCATTCCCCCGATCATTGATGGAGACAGTGGTGAATACATAAGTCTACGTGAATTTCATAGGCTACAAGCAAGGAGCCTCCTTTTATAGAGAGATGATGATGAGATCTCTACTGATGAGTCACTAGAGTTTGATCCGCATATGACTAACAATATCCTTTTAATGATAATCTCATTCTTATTGATCTAAATATCAAAGAAATTAACTCAACAGATCATGTCATGTCGGTTAATGGTCTTGACAATAACACGATGTTGTCCTTCCCAGAATCTGACTCCCTAACATTGGTACTTCCAGACCTAATTGATTGGACTGAAATAGATCCTACTCCTATCCTTGAATTTTTCAATGACCACACCCTAGCTTTTTATCTCAATGCTTGTGAATCTTACCCTTCCTCCACCAATGCAAGGAGTGAGAACATGTCACAGGAGGATATCAAGTTTCTTAGTCACAAACTGAAAAGTAAAAAGAAAAATTAGACTGATGGTGAAAACCACTCTGTGGCAGTATCAAATCCCAAAATAGTAAAGAAAAAAGACATATCCAATGGTGAAAACCTCTTAGAGGCACTAAAGGATGAGACTCTTGATATCCTCCCTGAACACTTTCAGGAAACATCTTTAGTATTGATTGAACCAACACAGCTAGTAAACTTGGGCACCATTGAAAATTCTCAAATAGCTCATTTGGCACAATCTTTATTAGAAGAAGAGAAGGTAGAGTTCACAGAGTTCTTGAAGGAGAAGAAGATCAACTTTGCCAGGGCTAGATCCTAATCTCATCATGCACCACTTATCTATAGCTCCCAGGATTAAGCTCGTGAAACAAAAACTTAGAAAGATGCATCCTCATGTTGTATTATTGGTGAAAGCAGAATTGGAAAAGTTGTTGAAAGCTAGATTTATTTGAGTCATTGCCTATGCAGCGTGGATCTCCAATGTGGTCCCCATTTCTAAATTTGATAAATCTATTAGGATCTGTACGGACTTCAGAGATCTCAATAAAGCATGTCTAAAATATGACTTCCCTCTACCAAACATTGACATGATCATAGATCTTACACCAGGGTTTTAGATGTATTCATTAATGGATGGATTTTTGGGCTATAACCAAATCAAGATTTACCTTGAGGATCAAGAGAAAACTACATTCACATGTGCATGGGGCACATTTTTCTGGAACATCATGCCATTTGGGTTAAAGAATGTCGGTGCAACATATCAGAGAGCTATGAAAACAATATTCCATGACATGATGCACAAGAACATGGAGGACTACGTCGATGAAACATTGGCTAAATCTAAGAAGAGAGATACTCACATTGATGGCCTAAGAAAGATATTGGATTGAATGGAATAGTTCCAACTCAGGCTCAACCCGAAGAAATGTGCCTTTGGGGTCCAATCAGGCAAGGTCCTAGGATTCATAGTATCAACAAAGGGAATCGAGGTAGATCCTACAAAGGTAAATTCTATTCTAGAGATGACTCCTCCATGTAATATCAGTCAAATGAGGAAACTACAAGGGAGACTCCAGTCTATCAGGAGATTCAAGTCCCAACTTGCAGATAAGGCACAACCCTTTACTAAGCTACTACATAAAGGGGTTGCATTCAAATGGGATGAACACTGTGAAGTAAACTTTAGAGAATTGAAAGGGTACTTGGCTTCTCTGCCTATTCTTATAGCGCCTATTCATGGAAAACCCTTACTCCTATACATTTCAGGTATGACTACATCCCTAGGAGTATTACTGGCGCAAGAAGATGAAACAAAGAAGGAATGAGCTATCTACTACATTAGTAGAACACTAGTCACTTACGAGCTCAATTATAGCATTATTGAAAAGGCATGCTTAGCAGTCATCTTCACATCAAAAAAATTGAGACACTACATGCTCTCTCATATAGTGAAGCTCATTGCTAAGATTGATCCTCTAAAGTATCTTTTGAGCAGAACAACATTAAAAGGACGTTTGAAAAAATGGGTCCTGATTCTAAGTGAGTTTGACATTGAATATGTAGAAAGGAGAGCTATCAAAGGATAGGTGCTTGTAGATCAATTGGCTGATTCACCACTCCAGGATGATGAACCTTTACTAATTGAATTTCCTGATGAAACAATCATACATCTCACTGAACATCCATGGAAGATGTACTTTGACAGTTCATTCACTCAACAAGGATCTAGAGCAGGGGTCCTCTTCATAACTCCACAAGGATACAAGATTCCCAAATCATACAAATTGATGTTTCCATGCACCAACAATATCTCAGAGTATGAAGCATTGGTCAACAACCTCAAGCTAGCTATGGAATGGAAGATCATTGAGTTACACGTGTATGGTGACTCCCAACTAATTATCAATCAAGTCAATGGGGAGTATCAAACAAAAGATGAAAATTTGAAGCCCTACAAGCAACTAGTTGATGATCTGAAGAAGTACTTTGTCTTCGTCACATTTCAATAGATACCAAGATTCGAGAACAAAGCTGCAGATGCCATGGCTACCTTGGCATCCATGTTACAACTAGAGGAACATCAATTCTGCTATGACTTCTTGGTGGAAGAAATATCCTATCCTGCCTTTGCTAACCCTCAATACTAGGTAATATGTGCCTTGAATACCCCAGATCAATCTTGGTATGCTAGTATCATTTCTTACCTTTCTGACCAAACCATTCCCGCCAATCTATCCAAAAATGAGAAAATATCCCTGATTAGGACAGAATTGCATTACATCCTCATAACTAACAACCTATATTGATGCATTCTCGACAATACAGTTCTTTAGTGTTTAGAACTCGAAGAGTCTGATCTAGCATTAAAAGATGTCCATGAAGGTGTATGTGGATCACACTCGAATGACTTTTTATTAGCTAAAAAACTGCTCAGAGTAGGCTATTATAGGCCTATCATGGAGAAAGATGCTATTCAATTTTCAAAAGCATGTCTTAAATGCCAGACACATGGAAATCTTATCCATGCTTCTGCCAGAGAACTTATACCTTTCATAACACATTGGCCATTTCAGCAATGGGCCTTTGACTTGGTTGGACAAATATATCCCAACTCTTCAAATGGACACAAGTTTATCATTATGGCCATTGAGTATTTCACAAATTGGGTTGAAGCCATGCCGCTAATGAAAGCCACTGGAAAATAGGTGGCTATGTTCATTCTGAACTACATTATTTGTAGATATGGGATACCTTCTTCAATTATGATAGACAATGGGGACCAATTTAAAAATCAAGACATTGATGACCTTTGTGAATAGTTTCATATTACTCAACATTGCTCCTCAATCTATTATCCTCAAGGTAATGGACAGGTTGAGGCATCAAACAAGAATATTCTCAAGATCCTACACCGAACTGTAAGCAAGTTTGGGAATTTGGCACTATGGGCCTACAAAACAAGCATCAAAACACCAACCAGAGCCATGCCATTTGCTCTAGTCTATGGCGCTGAAGTAGTATTACCTATTGAGGTTGAAATCCCATCTTTGCAGATATCTTTACAAGGACTGGTTACTGATGAGCAATACCGCATTGATCGGGTAAATTCTCTGGACCTACTATATGAGCGCAGACAACAAGCATTCGATCACCTCAAAGTGTACCAAGCAAGAATGTCCAAAGGTAACAAAAACAAGGTCAAACGATGCAAGTTTGAAGTGGGAGACCTTTTCCTCAAGGAGAATCCTAAGAACCAGCCTAACAGGGAGCAGAAAGGAAAGTTTGAACCTAACTGGCTGGGACCTTATGTTATCACTGCTACTTTTGGGACTAGAGCTTATCAATTAGCTACACTCGAGGGAGACGTTCTTCTAGATCCTATCAACACTCTACATTTGAAGTGGTTCTACGCATAATGTTTAGCTAGCAGAGCCTGTACAACAAAAAATTTCTTGCAAAACACCAAAAACATTCAAAAAATTGATCTTGAAGAAATCCAAAATAGTGGAAAAGGTCCTTCAAAAAGGGTATCCTTGGTGAAAACTTGGTAAATAGGCGCCTTGATACTACAAAAACATTCAAAAAAGAAAAAATAGTAAAAAAATTGAAAAAGAGAAAAGTGCCTTGATGAGCACCTGGTAAAACAGGCATCTTGGTAGAAAAAAAGAAAGAAAAAGATCTTGCCAAGTGGTGAAAACCTGGCAATTAGGCGTCACTTGTGTTTTGCGCTCCATCTATCAATGCACTAGTGATGCTAGGCCTTCACAATTTTTCCTGTGCTCATACGCTGACTTCATCTTCCTAAATGACTATCTCATCCTTGCTTGAGTTTTGTCTATCTTTACATCTTAGGAATAAGTCATTCTGCATTGGGGGCATCTTTGCTGGCATAGTCAGTTGCAGTTGCTAGATTTCTCTAGGCTGGTTTGCCTCACAGACACAATGTTTCTTGATACATGCACAACAATGTCACTTTCCAAAACGAGGGTGTCTTTTCAAAACATGGGACATGACATTTACATTCACAACATTCCTACAAGGCTATACTGGATCACAAACAGGAATGAATTATCCTCTCAATACGCAGACATGGAACACCATATTGCTTATATTCTAATTTTCTATTTGATGAATCTTTACTGTGTTTGACAGATGAATGAACAAGTACTACTTAAACACATAGTTTGCTAATGGTTTGATTATGATTCTTTAAATGTCCTGATGATGTTTTCAACTAGGGGCATCTAAGTAATTATAAATTTTATTGGATTGATTCACAATTGATAAATTATTATGTCTTCTTAGTTACTCGATGACATCTGCACAAAGACAAAGAGTCACAAGGATAGGGGACATAATGTTTTCTTAAGTTTCTCTGTATGGTGATTGTTTCAAATAAACTTATAAATTTCACCTAACTTGGATGTTTATGGTAAGAGCTGCCACTGTGGGTGGTAGCCACATATATCTTGATCTTCATTATGTGTAAACTATGGTGAGGTTGAAATAATTTCCTTGTCTATTTTATGATCCAGATTCTCACTAAGGTATATGAATCATAATGTACCCAAGGATATGAATTTTCAAGGTCATTGCGGGTCCAATATCTTGCCTTAATCAGAATCTGGTGTATTAAAAGGAAGGTGACTATTCTGATATCCTGACTTCTATGCCTTGATGCCTAAGTCTATTTCTGACATTTCAATAAAACACAATATTCATATTATCATAATATCAGTGGGTATTAGTGATGGTTGTACTATTAAGTGGTATCTATTTCAAAAAGTGCCCAATGATGATAAGAATGTTGCAAAATTTGCTAATCAGTGACAAGTCCTAAGAGTCTGCATATAGCTGCATTTAGAGATTGCATGGTGCATTTAAAATAAATAACAACATAAGGAAGTTTGTGCTAAAAAATGGTTTCTATCTTCTTCTAAAAACATCAAGTCAGTTACTCATTAACATTACTGATATTAATATCGTTACACATCCATAGCATACATTTTGCATTCATTAAAAAGAAGAAACTAGAAAATACAAAAATAAAGCATCCATGAATTGCACTTTTACTTTTTCATCCTAAGTGCATCCATACATCTATTTTGCATATCTGAAAATTCAAAAAGAAGCATACATTTGCATTTTCACATAAGTATCATTTGACACATATTTATATCAGTAATAACTCATCACATCCAATTATAAAATGATGTTATCATCTACAACCTAACTCATCAAGTGACAAAGATATCATTACATGTGCACAATATACATTTACCACATCTATGAAAGCAAAAAGAACTCCTGAAACATGTCAGAATCAAGAAACTGCATCAGATATATATCATCGTAACATGGTACAGATCACATATGGGACAGTGAGCTTAAAGAGTATCAGGGTATCAGTATACATAAAGAGTATCAAGGTATCAGTATATCAGTGAGCATAAAGAGTATCAATGTATCAGTACGCCAAAATGAATCAGATATACATATATGAATGTCATCTACAAAAATGGATCTCAGAAGGATCCAGATATACAAAAAAGGGATCTCAGCAGGATCCAGATATACAAAAATGATCTAAAAAATGTACATGTCATAAAAAATGGTACAAAAATCTCAGCTTTGTCTTGCCCCCTCACCCTTGTCAGGAGGAGGAGGAGGAGGTGGTGTAAAAGGCATTGCTGGAGGAGGCATGGCCCCCTCTGACTACTAAGCAACTCAAGAGAATGAGGGTGCTCACTGGCCCTCTGGAAATGCTGCGTGATACGGGGTGTAATAGTATGTGGCCCTTTGTCCTTGATGGACTGCTAACTGATCCTATGCATCTCTCTCGGCTCTCAGCCGCTCAAGCTTTCTATCCCTGTCTACCAATAAAGCATCGAAATTAGTAACCCTAGCCTCCAATGCTGTGATCTAGGATCGGAGCTACTCCCTCTCCTACTCACATCTTGATAAGGGGTCTTTGTCTCTACCTGGATCCTGCTCCTGGGCTCCCTGCCACTGCTGTCACTGCTGCTTTGCTGTAAGCAATGGACCAATGTCTCTCTGAGGGGCCACAAATATAATCTTTGGTGTCTACCCTACCCACTGCCACTGGCACCACCTGTATCCATGGCCTCTCCACCACCACCTCTGTCATCACCATCATGGCTATCATTCAGAGGAGGATGCCTACCATCTCTACCACCATCTCTGCCACCATCACGGCCTCCATATCTCCCAGGAGCCCTGTCTCTCTATGCACCTCCTCTGCCCCTAACAGGTCGATCATCAGGATCATAATCAAGAGGATCCTCTATGCAAGGAATGATCTCCTCTGGAATAGTGAATCAATGAAATGGGTACTGGAGCCTCTCGACAGCATAACCATCAGATACACCTGCATCCTCTATGTCTAGCCAGAGATCCTATTCTATAGCAACCATGTCCCTAATCTCCTGATGTGTAGTCTCGTAGGTCAACTGTGCACCCCATAGAGGTGTCTCATCTTGGGTATCGGCATATACTACAATATCCTTTGTACAGCCCTATCACTGACCATACTTCCTTAGAACTCTGGTGATAACAAAATGCTCTATAATATACCTCATCCAGCCAATAAGATATCTGCTCTGACACAAAAATGGTACCTGCCAAGCGTCAGAGGTCCACACTTCACAGTTTAGATATGGTCGCTAGACGACCTCTATCATATCATCAAATAAATGGTGCCAGTACTCGACCTTTCCCAGATGGGGCTACTGTAGAAGGCCTACATACATATATACATAGGGCTACTCAGGTGCCCTCTACCTATCTACAATTGGTTGTGAGATAGGGATGTGTTCCCAGGCCCAAATCTGAAGAATGAGTATACCCACAGTCATACTGCGGGTGTGATGGTATACAATCTTATGGAGATCTTTGTACATGTGAGATAATATATAGCTCCCCCAAGAAAAATGTCGATGGTGGGTGATCATCTACTCAACCATGCTCACTGAGCCAACCAGGAATCCATGCTAACCCCTATTTGACATGAGGATGCTGCCTACCAAACCTGCTAAGTACACAGATAATTGATCATAGTGATCGACCATGTAATCCCATGACAAGTATCTCTGGTCTATGGTATCATCCTGAAAGAATCTGTGTGCAGTACCAATCGCCACACTAGCTCTGGACTCAAAGAAAACCTCATGTCCAACCATCAGTACGTGGAGTATCCTCTAGATGTCCTTCAGAGTCACAGTAATCTCTCATGTCGGTAAATGGAAGGTGTTGTGCTCAGAATGCCATCTCTCAGCTAGAGCAATCAACAACCCACGGTTTACCCCGATCTTGGGTAAACCTATCATAGGCCATAATCCACATCAGATCATAGTCATCTTCTCATCATCTGATAAACATCCTGCCAATGCAAGGATGTGCGCTGGGTAAGTGCCGCAAAATGTGACTACCTCAAATTGGGCCTAATTTTGGATACAACAATAAAACATTAGAATCCTATCTACGACAAGGGGCAGACTCCTACTCCACTAAGTCATTCCAAGTTTGCAGGATGCAAATAGATCAAAACACATTAAAAATCTAAGTCTTCTACTAGATGCAATCCTAGAAAAATAGGATGTGATTGCATTTACTGGATGTGATCCCCGAAATACGGGATGCTATCCTAAACGTGGGATACGATACTAAAGAAATGGGATGTGATCCCTTGATGGATTTTCACTCAAAACAAGACAAAAGCATTAACACTAGATGCGATCTAGGAAAACTCGATGTGACATAGAAATCCAGAAAAACCAGATGTGATCTGGGAAAAACTAGATGCGACTCGGGATTGGCAAAATGCGATTCAGAATCCCGGATGCGATCCTAAATTCAACTAGCTCTAAACATCACAAAAATGCATGAAATTGAAAATTGCAAAATTCACAGGGTAGTTTATCGAGCACGTACTAGCGGTGGGTAGTCGGTCGGTTGCTGATATCGGTGGCTCATCTCAAAATGGTGCTTCCTCACGGGGACTACCATCTTCTCTACAAAGCTCTCTAAATTTCTATGGAGGAAAGTGAAAATGAATAGTGAATTGGTAATTTTGGAGGCTTATATGGGTCTTTTGAGACATTTATGGATTTTGAAACTCCTCCCGAACAACCACAAATTCATTTTTAATCTCTTTTTACTCAATCGAGAACCAAATCGAAGGTGCCTATGATGTTTTCAGCAACACAATGTCATTTTAGTGACAATTTCAAAAATTACGACTTTGCTTCATTTATTCCCAACATTGGTCAATACTGCACATTTTATCATACATCTTGGTCTAAACATCATTTTATGAGCCTTATCACTCATATTTTCACATAATTAACTTTGTAACCGTGTGTTTATTTTTAAACACACCTTCTACTCCACTCTTTCTTTCCCTACCGCTTCCTGCAAGTGATACATTTATTCAACTAAGGGATTTTATTCTTTTCCTTCAATTTCGTTCCCAAGGGGGCATGATCACACTATCATCAATTAAATTTTTGCTCGAAACTGTATTAAAAATGACTTTGTTATCAAACAAACTAGGGGCATAAAAGTTTCCTTGACTAAGTCAGAACTGTTGGATAGAAAGCTTTGGTTCTCATGAGCTGATATCTTATGTTTCCTCATTTTTAAAAGATTTTTATTAAGCTCCTGGAAGCTTCTTACTGATTTTCAAATGACAACCAAGTTCAGAATCAATATTATCAATTTTTGGACGACAACCAAGTTCATAATTGGTATTTTTAAAATATTTTATTGATCTTTGGACAACAACCAAGTTCAAAATCAATTCTATTAGTTTGGTTTGATCAAGTGCGAGACTGATCTCATCAACATTTTGTTTGACAACCAAGAACGAGATTCTCAATCTTTCTGAAGTCAAAATCAAAAACTTTCTTTGAATCAATGTGTTTCTCGCACACCAATTTAAAGAGGGGAAAATGTAACCACCTAAATTTGGTCTGTTCCAACTATGGACCCTATTTTCCCTAGGTGTGATCATACCCCCTGTTATATCAAGACAATGTTATTTTAGCATAATATATTATTAAATCAGATTTAATGTCCTAGGTGATTTTTATCACTAATTTATATTAACTACTTCAGCCATACAATTAAAATCAATTTCAACCAATCAAATATTATCAAATTCAAACAATGGCTAAAGTA
>MU223159.1:2200827-2233085 GCA_018584345.1 Thuja plicata
ATGACAAAATTTATATGAAAATTAACTCTCCCGGGCCTTCTGAGCGCGATGGTGGTGTCCGTTTTAGCTCAAAGTGCTCCAGAAAAAAGTGTCTCTTCCAGAATGAAGAAGAAACCCTAGAAAAGCTGAGGTTTTTTTCCCTCGAATCATAGCTTCACAAACCCCAGACCAGGCAGTAGCAGTGTGGCTCTGATACCATGTAGGATTTGAGAAATACAAATCCATAGAATGCCAAGAATGCCTACATGCAAATAACCTGTTACAAGAGAGAAGCAAAAGGAGGAAAAAGCAGAACTCAGAAGTTACTCAAAAAGTGAGAGCAAAATTATAATCTGTATTAATGAAAAAAGAATTACAAGGTTCAACCTATAAAGGTGAACAAAACCCTAAAGCCTAAAAAAGCTAGGTTGCACATTAATAATTAATAAAAGAATTAATTATTAATGCACCTAAGAGAAAGCTTAAGCACTAAAGAGCAATAACTTAATTAATTAAATCAACATGATTTAATTAATAAGAAAACTAATGATTACTCTAAAAGCCTTCATCTTAGATTACAAATACATTGTTATGCTGTTGAATTAATCCTAGACTAACATTTCACTTCTAAAATCATGCTTTTACATTGTTATTACTTTCATGCTTAGAGCTAGAATGCATGTTTTCTCATCTTTTTAGCATGTTTATAATCTAAAATCCTTCATACTAGGTCATATATGTCACTGATTGTAGCATAAACTGAGGGCTTCTATGTTTCTAATCACACTCTTCCTAGTTAGAAGGCATTAGGTCGATATTAGGTGGTTTTACATGCTTGTCTAACCATTTTTGAACTAATGCAATGACTTATTGATGTGTTGTGTCTCTCTTATCAGGTACCCAAATACACACACACATCTCTTTACAACAATCATATGTGATTCCTTAGGATTAGCAAAGAATCTTGCTATAATTCCAACTGCGTGTGCAATGTCTAGTCTTGTGTGTACAACATACATCAATTTTCCAATCATAGATCTATACAATGTCTGATTTACCTTGGTTTTCTGATCTTCTTTTGTCAATTTGCATGTAGTGAGCATAGGTGTACCAAATGGTTTTGAATCTTCCATTCTAAATGTCTTGAATACTTCCTTTATGTATTTTAATAGAGTAATATATATTCCTTCATCCTGTTGTAAGATTTGTAAGCCAAGAAAAAATTTGATCTCTCCAAACATTGACATTTCAAATTCTTTTCTCATTTCATCAGTGAATGATTTGCATAAGTTATCATTTCTCCAAATATAATATCATCAACAAATATTTCAGCAATTAGAATCTTATCATCAATTCCTCCTTTCAAGTACAAATTGATGTTATCACTTATTCTAAAAAATGCAATACTGATAAGATAGGAATGAAGTATTTCATACCATGCTCTCAGTTCTTGTTTTAGTCCATACAAGGCTTTGTGTAACTTACATACCATTCTTTTCTGATTAGGATCAACAAAACCTTTAGGTTGTTCAATATATACCTCTTCTTCTAGTATCCCATTCATAAATGTAGATTTAACATCCATCTGATAAACTTTAAATCCTTTGTAAGAATCATAAGCAAGAAATATTCTAACTCCTTCAAGTCTAGAAATGAGTGCAAAAGTTTCTCCATAGTCAATACCTTCATCTTATGCATACCCTTTTCATACTAGTCTTGCCTTGTTTCATGTAACATCTCCATTCTCATTCTATTTTTTTTTTGAATATCCATTTGGTGCCAATTACATTCTTATCATTCGCTCTTGGTACCAATGTCCATGTTTTGTTCTTTTGTATATGCTCAATTTATTCATTCATTGCCTGAATTCAATCATCATTTTCAAGTGCATATCTAATAGTTTTAGGCTCAAATTCACAAATCAAACATGTGTTATCAGTCAACGTACCTCGTGTCATCATGTCATCTCTCTTATCTCCAATAATCTGATTCTATGGATGATGTTTTCTTACATATTTTACAAGTACGAGTTTAGTTCTTTCTTCATTCTATTCTCTAGTTGGTGTATGATCATGATCTCCAGTTGCAACATCTTCCTGATTCTCGGTTGGTGCATGTTGATGCTCGATAACATTACCCTATTTCTCGGTAATGTTAGGTAGTTGCTTGGGAAAAGTGTTAGGATCTTCTTGTAAAAAATATCTACTATAGTATTTTGGATCTCTTTTACTTTCAACATCATTCTTCTCAGCAAATTCAACAACTCTTACATTTTCACTTTCAATGATCTTGTTAGAAGACTTGTTCAAAATTTATAAGCTTTTCTCTTAGTAAAATATCCTAGAAATATTCCTTCATCACCTTTTGAATCAAATTCCCCATTTCTATCATCTTTCATAATATAGCATCGACTTCAAAACTTTCTTAGGTAACTCACATTAGGCGTGTAACCATACCATAATTCATAAGGTGTCTTGTTTAAATCTTTCTTTAGTTGTACTCAGTTCAATGTGTATACAACAGTACTAACAACTTGCCTCCAGTAAACTTGTGTAACACTCTTTTCAATCATCAAAATTATAGCATAGTCCATAATGGATCTATTTCTCCTTTCAGCAATCCCATTATCCTATGGTGTTCTTGGTGGAGAGACCTATCTCTTAATTCTATGCTCATTACAAAATTTAGTGAAATCACCAGAAATAAATTCTCCCCCTTTGTTTGATCTTAAACATTTCAGTTCTTTACCACTTTCTTTTTCCACTATAGCTTTATACAATTTGAACATCTTAAATGCTTCTTATTTTTCTTTTAAGAACATGACAGTCATCAAAAAATAAAATAAAGTATTTGTCATCATAATAACTCGGTTTTCTCATAGGTCTACATAAGTTGGTATGAACCAGTTCCAAAATAACATTAGATGAAATTTTTTTTCTCTTAAAACTAGATATTGACATTTTTCCCATTTGACAATTATTGCACATGACATGGTCAGGTTTATATATGCTCGATAAGCCTCTTACTTTCCTTTTCTTACTGATCTTAACCATGTTTTCAAACTTCAAATGACATAACCTCTTATGCCAAAACCATACATCTGTTGGAAAGTGACATTGCAAGAAATTGTTATTTTGTCATTGATATCTAACCTTAATTGGTGAGACTATTTCTATCTATTTGAGTACCATATCTATTGTTGATGATGATGATTTAACAAGAAGACCAAGTGAATGGTTGAGTTAAGGCAATTCAAAGGGTACTTGATTAGTTGGCACTCTGGCAAAGTAATTTGTTGTTTATCTTTCAAAGATAGTTTTTCTGGCTATTCTATGCCGAGCAAGTTTGGCTTGTGCCGAGCAAAGTTGCTTATGATGAGAAAAGTTGCTTGTGCTAAGTAAAGTTTCTTGTGATGAGAAAAATGTTGCTCAATGCCGAGCACCATTGAAATTGCCAAGTGGAAACAATGATGTTGGCTGACTTACAGTAACTGGATTAATGATGAGATTTGAGATCTCTGGCTGACTTAGTTAATTTTATTGGGATATGTAATGTTAATTAAAGATTGATCCACATCATTTAATGTGTAGGTAACCATAATTAATGCATGGTTTCAAGATTTAATTAGAGACTAATTTGGAGAAATAAATGTAATGCAAAGATGGGCTGATCCATTAGATTTGACCTAACCTAAGATCTATGATCTTGTTTAAGCGGAAAAAAATATTTATGTGACCTAGACAAAGAGGTATATGATAGCCTCAAGGGGTTATTCATTGTGTGTGGATGAATGTATGTGTATGCAAAAGGTTTGCATAGTTGATTTACTGTTTGGCATGATCTAGCAGAGAAGGAAAAGGCAGAGGCAGAGTGTTGTATATGTGATTGCTTGACAGATTTCCAAGCAGATCAGAAGGTTGAAATGACAATGCAGGCTATCCAGTAAGTTAACATCAGAGCTATAATTGGATCTGAATTTTCAAAGTAAGTTGTATGCACTAGATCACAACTGCTAATTACTTTCTTACCATTGTATCAGTTAAATCCTTTAACAAGGTTGACTTAATAGTCATTTGTATAAATCCTCTAACAAGGTGACATTTAGATTGGAATGTTCTAAGTCCTCTAACAAGGCCACTCCTGACAGGGTGATTAAATCCTTTAACCAGGTCACACCTAGCAGTGTGTTATTGTAACCTTTAATAAGGTTGGCTCCTCATAGGGCATCACTTCAAAAGAGTGAAAACTTGTTAGCATTTTACTAGTGGTTTTTCCCATATTGGAAAATAAATTGTTTTGAAAATTGTCCAGCTCAGACCAAATGGTAGCATGTTACTGGTGGTTTTTCCCATATTGGAAAAGAAATTGTTTTCACAATTTTCAAAACAATTTCTTTTCCATGTTGAGAAGTTTTCCTTGTTCAGCTTAGGCACATCTTTCTTATACATCTTGTGATCTTTATCTTAAGTAATTGAAAACTTTTCTTCTAAGAACTGTATGCTCTGATACCAATTTTTTGATAACCGAGAGGAGGGTGAATCAGTTAGTGCCATTTATCCTATAGTCCCAAATAATCCCAGATATATATAACAATAATTTCAAACATATAAATCAACTAGGTGAAATATGAACTGTGATCTCAAACTTAATTTCAAACTCATCTACCAAGTAGCAGTAAATCAATTTTGTGATTTCTGTTTAATGCATGCAAATTAATGTGTCAATAAAATAAACAATACAACACATCCATACACATTAAGACATAGATTTTTAACATGGAAACCTTGCTAAGGGAAAAACCACCTGGGACCAGTAACCTAAAATAATTCACTCTTCTAAAGTGATCTCGGTGAAGAGTCAACCCTGTTACAGGTTACAATGCACATTGTTAGGTTTGACTTGGTTAGAGGATTTATCACTAAAAGTTATCCCTTGACCAATCAGTCACTATGGGGTCAACAAGAAAATAATCAACATTCATTGAATTTCATAATAAAGACTGTTAAGTCCTACTCGGTTAAGAGATTTTTCTGTAACAATGGTTAAACTAATACAATAATGATATGACTCAAATAAAACACTATTTGCAGATTTTTAATAAATGCTTAGTACATAATACCTCTGATCAATAATCATTTCAATCCCTTTGATCCTTCATACTCTGTTATGGTCGGTAAATAATCTTTTATGTCGCTCGCTGTTATCTGTAGAATTTCTCAGTTTTGTCTTCAACTAGTTTGATCTGTCATGCGTGAATTTAATCTCTTCAACAATATGCATCTGTGTACTTGCATGTATTCATGTATGATTCATAATGATTCTCTTTTCTCTTTTAAAGAAATCATAACTCGTTTAATTTCCATCCTTAGATTTTTCTGCTTGATCTCCATCATTGATTTGCGGCTTAAACCTTCTTCAACAGTTGTATCAAAAACACATTTCAATCTCTTTCATTTGATCATCTTGAATTTTCATATCCATTTGGTCAACATAAAAAACATTATCAATTAACTCCAAATCATAAACAAATGCTAGCCCATCATCTTAGTTGGCCTTCGATTTGTTTTACTTGGTCAATACCGTGATACATCGATGATACTTTTCTTGGTTAATACTGTGCTCGGTATACACTCTGTTTGTTTAGTGTCTACTATTCTAACTTGGTGTATACATAACTCTTCAATTACTGAGCACATAAAATTTGTTTATTCAAGATATTCAATGCATAATAGATTTTTCTAACCATGATTGATAATCAAATAAGTTGACATCAATGACAATACCTTAACTAATTAATGTCTATCATCACTTCCATACAGCTCAGTTGATCATAAACTAAATGAATTATAACATACAATTAGTTGTAGTTCATCAAAAGTGGCCAGGATATAAGGAAGATAAGAATCAAGTTGATCAGTTTAGATCTAACTGCGGGTGCAAATCCTTAAATAGAAGTTTCATGATGATTATTCATCACAAGATTGCACCATGTTGACAGGTGTCCATCTGAGATCAAAGGCCTAAATAGGTTTTGGTATGTTAGATTTATTTTTATCATGTGGTAGGCATGATGTCACTATCCAAAGATGAAATATATTTATCCTTCATAGGTTTACAACTTTCTGCCACATAGTACATGGTGGGACATGTTCAGGGTTTTCAAAGAACATAAAGCGTGGTCAGATTTAAATGAATCTGATGGTGGGTGTGATCCCATAAAGATCAAGATGAAAAGAGGTTATTCTTCAAGGCATCATGCCTATGAGACACATAGAAATGGCAGGCTAGACTGGGACTTAAGTGAAAATAACATTTAGATAGATTCATTTTCATCCAATGGTGGGTGTGTTACCTTGATGAAAAGTTTCCCAAAGGATACTCATTGAGGCATTGTTCTTGATTGACATGTTGGATCTGAGATCGCGGGTCTAGAGCTTTGGGAGGGTAAAGCATCGAGCATGTTTGTTTTGATCGAATGACAAGAATAATGGCTTGATGCAGAGATGCACAAAGGTTAGTCTTCAAGGGATCATGCCTGGGGACGCATATCTATTCTGATGAAAAAGTCAAATGAGACCGAGATGCTACGAGGAATTTCCAAGTGTCTTGAACTCGTGGGTGTTTTAAAAAGAGATTGACGACCATGTTTTGAAGTTGAATTTAGGTTTTAATCTCGGCCATAGATGGATTTTTTGCACTTGGTGTGACTGCTAAAAATATATTTGAATATTTAAATGATTTCCAGAGGATTGTTTGGCTACGACATTGCATTCCAAGTTGCAGAAGGGTAGATGGATAGGCCCGATCTTGTGGTTCGTATTTATGAAGCTGTAAGTTGTTGAAGTGATGGATATTTGATGATTGTGGCTTCATTTATGATGAATGGTGGTGAATTAGGGTTCTATTCAATTTTGCATATCAGATTCTTGTTTGGATCTTTTGAAGAAAGATCAGTCAGTTGGAGAAAGAAGGTTGATGCAGAATCAGATTTCATGGAGGGACAAATGTCAAATGGATATCTTTTCTAGGGTTTTATTTTTCTATAAGTTCCTTCTTTTTCTTTGAGGTAGGGGTTCTAGTTTCTCTATAAAGAAAGTAGGGTAGGTTCCAAGTGTGTTTCCTCTGTATATTTTCTTCCTTTTCTCTCTATATAGGGTGTTCTTGACCTCTTTCTGGTTCTCAAGAAGAACATCCAATGTAATAGTTAGTTTTATGAATGAATACTTCAGTATTATTGTGCTATTATCAAGTTGTCTCCATTTTTATTTCCAAATCAGATAGGTTAAGGCCTCTAGGTTGTTGTAGTCTTGTCTATTGTAGATCTGCAATAGAGTTGTTTAAAGGATAACTGTGATTTGGGATTTATTTTCAGATGTGTATGAGTTTGGGTACCAAGGATATTGCAAACTTGTCTTTTAGTGTTATGCTGATCAATGTATTGTCTATTCTAGGGCCTCTTCTAAGGGGAGGGTTAAATAATTTGAATGGGTAGTTGCATGTTTAAATACATTGATGGATCCATAAGTAGAACTTTATTATTATGGTATGTTTGATGTAAGGAATTAGACATATTCAACCGTGTTGTTTTATTTTTTCTTAATCTTCCTTTTGCAATGTTATGTTTGAATCTGCTACCCTTTGGATAAGGCATTGGTCTATGTGGGATCTAAGCTATTTTAGGGATTCATTAATCAAATACATAAAATAAAATCTTTTCCCTTCATGTTGATAGGAAGAAGTTAGAGTAGGTCTGGTTTTCAAAAATACTTTATGCAAGTGAGATACTGCATAAGACTTGGTAAAAACATTAAGGTATATATTACTTATAGGTTTGAAAGCTATTCCACTGTTATTTATTTGCAACCTATTTTTTGTCACAATGGGTTATGTATGTGTAGATAAGGTATACCCACCTGAGTGATGTGGAGCTCAAAGTGTAGAAGGTCTTTGAACCTTGTTAATGTTGGATTTTTCTTGTCTCCTTTCTACTGAGGGTGTTGAGTTTGTGTACTAGGTTTTTAATCCCACAGTCTGGTCTCAAAATCTCATCTAGGAAAGGAGATTGCAAGAAAAATAACCAACATGACCACTTATTATCCCTTATAACTCATTAATGTATCCTAGGACCCCTTAGGACACATTAATGGGTCATATGTGTCATAAAAGATCCTAAGGGGTCCTAAGACACAATGGTGGGTCCTAAGGAGTTGTAGGTTTCATAAGGCATCCTATGACACATTAATGGGTCCTAAGCGGTCATAAATAGTTCTAGGATTCATTAATGTATCCTATGACCACTTAGGACCCCTTATAATACATAATGGGTCATAGGTGTCATAAGCGGTTTGTGAGGGTTCCTAAGGGGTCATTTGATACATTAATGGGTCCTCGGACCACTTATGACCCCTTAGGACCCATTAAACCCTAGGATCCCTTAGGATAAATTAATGGGTTCTATATCTCATAAGGAGTGCTAGGACACATTGATGGGTCCTAAGGGGTCATAAGGGGTCATAAAAAAACTAATGGGTCCTAAGGGGTCATAAGTGGTCCTAGGACCCATTAATGTATCATACAACCTCTTAGGACCTCTTATAATAAATAATGGGTTGTAGGTGTCATAAGGGGTCCTAAGGGTATGTACGATACATTAATGAGTCATAGGACCACTTCATAGGGTCTTCATTGAAGGGGAAATACACTATCACATGTATTCATATTGTGGAGTTTAAATTGGAAAAAATGGGGGGCAATATATTTCCTAAATAGGGGGAGGGAGGTTTTTTTAGGGTGGGGGTGGTGGTTTATATAAGAAAATATGTGTGGGGGGTATTGGGAGGTTATTAGAGAGAGATGACAAAAGGGGTGTTTGGGGAAATATTTTTTGAAAATTGGGGGATTCTTTAGTATGCCATGAATGCACGTGATATGATTTAGGTTCACTAAGTGAAGCTCCCATGGACCACTTTTGACCCCTTAGGACCCATTAATGTATCCTAGTACCCCATAAGACACATTAATGGGTTGTATGTAACATAAGTGGTGCAGGAGCACCTAGGAAGACTCCCAATGCTTAGTCAAATTTGGCTTGCAACTGACTCTAGCCAAGTCAGTGATTTTACTTTTGACCTTAGAAGGTATTTTAATGTGTGTGACTAGATGGATTAGTAGTTAGTACTAAATCCAATCTAGTTTAGGTTAGTTTGATTTCTAAGTTGTTAATCCTTAAGATAGGCCTAAAATGGGAAAAGTGGTCTAAATGTGTCCTAGACCTAAGCCAAGTGTGAAAGATTCCTAAAGAGTCCTTAATGATGTTAATCTATTGATTTATATGGGTTAGAGGTCCTAAAAGTTAGTTGGGATCATAAATGCAAAAGATGCTCAAAAGTTGTCATGACAACATTTGCAACTTTTTGCAAATATTGCATGCAACTTGACAACTTGAGATTCCCTTCATTCTAGGAGTGGGAAATAAATGTTGAAGGCCTAAAAACATGGGAGAGGCATCTTAAGATAATGTGTGGCTCATTTCCTAAGGCATAGGATATTGTAAGAAAGTTTTTGAAGTGAATGAAAGTAGTGTGTTCTAGTTTGACAATATAGTCGATTTGTTTTTATGTTAATGATGTGTTAATGGATTGAAATGTTAAAACTAGTACTGAATACGTGAAGTAAAAGTAGATACAAGAAATTTTAATTCAGTGAGCAAGTATATTAGAGTTGATTTGATAGTCTTAGGAAATTGTTTAGAATTTAGACTATTTATTGGTTCAGTTTAGGTAGATTTCATTTTCATGGCTCCCCCATAGAATCCAAACATGGGAAACTAAAAAGGGTCAATGAATATGTTAGGGGAGCCTCTGTAAAGTGTAGATATTCAATTAGGAGGCATGGAGAATAGAGTTTCTATTTTTTTGGAGCCATGTCGTAGGCGAGCTATGATTGTCTGGTTAGGTGTATGGAAGAGAGAAATTTGAATGGAGAAGAAAGGATGTGTGTGAAAGGTCTTAAAAAAGTGTGGTTCTTGATTTATTAGGGTCCTATAGATCCCTAATTGAGAGATAAGATTTTTAACAATCCATTTGAATAGATTTCTAGATAGAAATTAGTCAACTGCATTTTAGGAACCCAAAAAGCCCTATTAGCACTACATTTCAGGACACTGGTGTACGAATGAATTGGGATCCTTAGACCTTGGAAATATTTTAGGTCTTCCAAAAGGGTATCAAGATGCTAGGTTATTTTTTGGGGTTATTTGTAAGAATTGGGAAGAAATCCATAAAAACCCTCTGGATAGGGCTAATTGGTCAATTAGGCCTAATAGGGTCCTATAGGGAGTGAATTTGGAACTCAATTGAATAAGGATTGAAGACCTATTATATTGGAGTGAAAAGGATGAAAAATGAGTGTTCAAATGGTGGACATGAACCTTGTAGCATTTTTGAAGTTGGAATGGAGGATTTAAGCCTAGAATCCTTCAAGCAAGAGTGAAGCATTGAGACAAAACTAGTGATAGTTATCTTTCAAGGTTAAAAATAATAACTCACTATATTGAGTTAGTGAAGTCTTAGGCCATTGGAAAAAAGAATTGGAAGATCCTAGTGTTGATTTTTGGATCCTAAAAAGATTAGGACAAGTGGAGACCTAGTGGAGTTTGTGCAAGCACACCTTTGAACACTTCCATCAGATTGGTATCAGAGCATATTTGATCAGGCTTGTGGTTAATGTTACAACTAGTAGAGGTAGTAGGAGAATCCACAATGGTGACCAATACAGAGCTGGCTAAAAAGCTAGATGATCAAGAAGTGGAGAATAGAATATTCTGAGATAGATTGACTCAATTAGAGTAGAAGGTAGATGACGTTGATGTGAAAGTAAATGAAGTGAAGGATATGTTTGAAGGGAAAGGAAAGGAGATTTCCATAGATGATGAAGTACTCGAAGATGACCCTCTCCTTAATGAGGAGCCATTCATGAAATATTTAAAGACTATGACTAGTAAAGCACTAGGAGTTCCAATATTTACTGGAAAGATGGAACCAGAGATAGTCCTAGACTGGATAGAAGGACTAGAAAACCATTTTGAGTGTGATGACATCACTGAGTCTCAAAAAGTGAAATTTTCTAAAGCTAGACTAAGAGGGTCTGCACTCACTTGGTAGAAATTCATCCAAGATGAGAGGGAGAAGGAAGGAAATAAGCCCATTGCCACATGGAGAGCCATGGTTGCAAAAATCAGAGATGCTTATATCCCTGAGGATTATGAAATCCAACTGCATAAAAGAAGACAAGGATTAAGATAGAAGGAGCTATATGTAAACCCCTATAGTGAAGAGTTTCAGAGAATTTGCACGAGATCTAGAGTTGTAGAGGATGAGAAGGTTAAGGTATAAAGGTATGTTAATGGCCTTAAGTGGACCATATAAGATGAGATGAGTCTCTTGAATCAAGATACCATTCAAAAGTGCCACCAAATTGCTATAAAATTTGAAGAGAAGATGAGAAAGAAACAATACTCTAGCACTACCAGAGGAAGAGGTAAAGGAAGAGATACTATAGGAAAGAGAGGTGGGTATGGTGGAAGGAGCTTTGAACCAAAGAGTTAAGGAGAGACTAAATTTGTTGAACAACAAGAAGGAAACTCCAATAGAGGGATTTCAAATAGAGGAAGGAACTCTAGTAGTTGAGGAAGAAACAATAACCAAGGTAGGGGTAACTACTTTTATAACATGAAGTGTTATCACTATAATTAGATGGGACATCTTACATACAGATGTCTAGAGAAGGGTACTACTTCTCAAGGAAGTGATAAAAGGGTGAATTATGTCCAAGAAGAGGCTAGTGGTGAAATAAAACACCCTGAGGTGCCCTTAGAGTCAAAAGAAGGTGAGAATTTAATGATGAGAAGAACTTTGATTAAGGAACCAATGAAAGAAGAACCTAGTTAAATGAGATCACTATTTAGAGTGAAATGAAAAATGATGGGGAAAGTGTGTAGAGTCATCATAGAATCAGGATCTACTGACAATATAGTGTCAGAGGAGGTAGTCAACAAGATAAAAATGAAAAGGATATCCCACACCAATCCTTATAAAGTCATCTGGCTAAAAAAAGGACATGTCCTTGTCAATGAACAGGTGGAGTTTTCAATTGGAAGGTATAAGGAAAAAGTACTATGTGATTTTCTACCTATGGATGCATGTCATCTACTCCTAGGTAGACCATGGAAATTTGATCAGAAAACCATGCATGATGGAGCAAAGAACTCATATTATTTCAAGGACAACGTGACATTCAAATTACAATCACTATTGGAGGATGGAGAAATGAAATCATCTAGCCCCAATGTTCTCATGGTTAGTGAGAAAGAGTTCTTATAAGCCTTAGAAGAAGGAGAAGGAGTTGGTTTTGCACTTGTGTTGAAACCAAAAGAAGTAATTGCAGACAAGACAGTCAAGAAGACAGATTTGCCAAAGGAAGTGCACGAGATGCTGCATGAGTATAAAGGTATTGTTAGTGATGGACAACCATCATCTCTACCCCCTAAGAGGACTTTAAGCCACAAAATAGACTTCAATCCAGAAGCTACCCTTCCCAATAAGGCTGCATATAAAATAAATCCTTAAAAAAATGAGGAAATAGCTAGATAGATTCAAGAACTCCTAAGCTAAGGTCTGATTAGGAAAAGTATTATCCCTTGTGCCATACCCACTGTCTTAGCCCCTAAAAAGAGAGGAACATGGAGGCTATGTACTGACTACAAATAAAGAAACAAAATAACCATTAGGTATAGGGTCCCTATCCCTAGGATAGAAGACCTAATGGACTGTCTAGGTGAAGAATTTTTTTTCACAAAAATTGACTCGAAAAGTGGATACCACTAAATCAGAGTCAATGAGTGAGATGAATGGAAAACAACCTTCAAGACCACAAAAGGACTGTATGAGTGGCTTGTCATTCCATTTGGGTTATCCAATGCCCCATACACATTCATGAGACTCATGAATGAAGTCCTAAAAGACTACATAGGAAAATTTGTGTTAGTCTACTTGGATGATATACTCATCTATAGAAAGATAAGAGAAGAACACCTCAGGCATCTGCAAATAGTCTTCAAGAAGCTGCATGAAGAGAAGTTGATGATCAACTTGGAGAAATATGAATTCATGAAACAAGAGCTAATGTACCTTGGGTTTGTAATATCTCAAGGCAATCTAAAAGTGGATCCTAGCAAGGTGGAAGCCATCATCAACTTGCCTACTCCAAGGACAACCACTAAGGTAAGAATTTTTCATGTCTTAGCACAATACTATAGAAATTTTATAAAGAAATTTAGTGCAATTTGTGCTCCTATGCTTGATACTATCAAGGGTGGGATGAAAAATAAATTTGTATGGAATGAACAAGCTAACTATGGGTTTGAGTTGTTACAAAAAAAGATTTCTACCCAACCAATATTGATTTTTCCAAGCTTTGAGAAGCTATTCACAGTGGAGTGTGATGCCAACAATGTAGCCATTGGTGTAGTCTTGAGTCAAGTGGGAAGACCAGTGGCTTTTCACTCTGAGAAAATAAGTGAAGCAAAGAAGAAGTACTCTTCTTATGACCAAGAGATGTATTCTCTAGTCCAAGCTTTGAGGAAGTGGAGGCACTACTTGCTTCCAAAGGAGTTTGTAGTCTTTTCAGACAACCAAGCACCGAGTTTCTTGAAATCACAAGATAAGCTCAGCCACAAGCATATGAAGTGGGTTGAATACCTGCAAGCATACACCTTCAACATCAAGCACAAGAAGGTATTGCAGAATAAGGTAGTAGATGCCTTAAGTAGAAGATCCCTGACAGTACAAGTGATACGCTTATAGAGCATGGGCATAGAGAGATTCAAAGATCTATATGCAGAAGATGGAGATTTTACAAACATCTACAAGGTTTGTCAAGAATACAAGAACCACTTTTATAGTCAATTCTCTGAATATACTTTGCAGAGTGATCTCTTGTTTAAAGGAAGTCAATTGTGTGTCCCTAGAGGGTCCATAAGAGAAAATTTGATTCAAGAGAAGAACAATGGTGCACTTAGTGGAAACTTTGGTGTCAATAAGACCCAAGAATTAGTTCAAAGGTTTTTGTTTTGGCCCAAGATGAATTTGTATGTCAAGAAATATGTAGAGAATTGTGTTATCCATCAAAAGGAAAAAGGTACATCTTCAAATGCATGCCTATACAAGCCTCTACCCATTCCAACTAGACCATGGGAATGTCTGAGCATGGATTTTGTAGTGGGATTGCCCAAGACAAAACAAGAAATGGATAGAATTTATGTTATTGTGGAGATATTTAGAAATATGACACACTTTTTACCCTGTAAGACAATCCATGATGCCACTCAGATAGCTCAACTATTCTTCAAGGAGGTAGTCAGAATACATGGTTTTCCATTGAGTATAGTGTCAGATAGAGACACAAAGTTTATGAGTCATTTTTGGAAGACTCTATGGTTGAAGATAGGAACCAACTTGTCTTTTGGATCTGTATACCATCCTCAGACTAATGGACAAACTGAGGTAGTCAATAGGATTCTTGGTAACCTACTAAGATTCTTAACTAAAGAGTATGGTCCAGTTTGGGACCAACTCATTGGGAAACTAAAGTATGCTTATAATGACATAGTGAATAGGATTACTAGTAAGATTCCTTTTGAAATAATTTATGGCCTTCATCCAAGAGGCATATTTGAGCTCAAAGATCTAAGGGATGGAGCCAAGGGAAGTGGCTATGTTGATGAATTATCACATTCTATGCAAGAAGTCCATGAAATAGTGAGGAAGACACTCACTAAAAATAAAGAGAAGCTTAAGAGAAAAGTGGATGAGAGGAAAAGAGATGTCCAATTACAAATTGGGGATTTGGTGATGGTACACCTCAACAAGGCAAGGTTGCAGAAAAGAGTGCCACATAAACTACAGATGAGAAGAATTGGCCCATGTACTATACTGGACAAATATGGCACAAATGAATACAAGGTGGAACTTCCAGAGGATATGGGTCTATCTCTAGTGTTTAATGTAGCAGACATAGTTTTTTATAAAGGCCCAATCCCTGATCTAGATAAGAGTTTGACTCAAGTCATACAAGAGGTGGAGGAACTCAACTTTCCATCTGTACCAATCAAGAAGGCAAAAAACATACTGGATTCTAGAGTCTAGTACAAGAAGAAAAGAAAGAAGGAATACAAAGAAAACTTGGTGAAGTGGCATGGAAAAATGGATGCAGATACAACTTGGGTAAAGGAGACAAATTTCAAAAATTTGGGCATTGATCCCAAATTACTCAATCCAAGGGTGGATTGAAGTCTTTTCATTTAGGGAGGATGGTGTAGGAGCACCTAGGCAAACTCCCAATGCTTAGTCAATTTTGGCTTGTAACTGAATCTAGACAAGTTAGTGATTTTAATTTTGACCATAGAAGGTCTTGCAATGTATGTGACTAGATGGATTATTAGTTACTACTAAATCTAATCTATTTTATGTTAGTTTTATTTCTAAGTTGTTAATCCTTAGGATAGGCCTAAAATGGGAAAAGTGATCTAAATGTGTCCAAGACTCAAGAAAAGTGTGAAAGATGCCTAAAAATGCCTTAATAATGCTAATCAGTCAAGTTATATGGGTTATAGATCCTAAAAGTTAGTTGGGATCATAAATGCAAAAGATGCTCAAAAGTTGTCATGACAACATTTGCAACTTTTTGCAAATGTTGCATGCAACTTGACAATTTTGGATTCCCTTCATTCTAGGAGTGGGAAATCAATGATGAAGGCATAAAAACATGGGAGAGGAATCTTAAGATACTATGTGGCTCATTTCCTAAGGCAGAGGATATTGTAAGCAAGTTTTTGAAGTGAATGAAAGTAGTGTGTTCTGGTTTGATAGTACAATCAACTTGTTTTTATATTAATGATGTGTTAATAGATTGAAAGGTTGAAACTAGTGTCGAATATATGAATTAGAAGTAGAGAAAAGAAATTTTAATTCAGAGAGAAATTATATTAGAGTTGATTATTTAGTCTTAGGAAATTTTTTAGAATTTAGACTGTTTACTGGTCCAGTTTAGGTAGATTTTGTTTTCATGGCTCCCCCATAGAATCCAATAGTGGGAAACTACAAAGGGTGGATGAATATGTTAGGGGAGCCTTTTTACATTATAGATATTCAATTAGGAGTCCTAGAGAACCAATTTTCTATTTTTTTGGTGTATGCCCTAGGCGAGCTCTGACTATCTAGTTAGGTGTATGGAAGAGAGAAAGTTGAAAGCAGAAGCTCAGGTGTGTGTGAAAGGTCTGAACCAAGTGTGGTTATAGAGTCATTAGGGTCCTATAGATCCATAATTGAGAGCTAATATTTTTAAAAATCAATTTGAATATATTTCTAGATAGAAATTAGTCAACTGCATTTTAGGAACCCAAAAAGCCCTATTAGCCCTACATTTTAGGACACTGGTGTAAAAATGACTTGGGAACCTTAGACCTTGAAAATATTTTAGGTATTCCAAAAGGGTATCAGGATCCTAGGTTATTTTGTGGGGTTGTTTTTAATAATTGGGAAGAAATCTAGAAAAACCCTCTAGATAGGGCTAATTGGTCAATTAGGCCTAATAGGGTCCTATAGGGAGTGAATTTGGAACTTGATTGAATTGGGATTGAAGACCTATTATATTGGAGTAAAAAGGATGTAGAATGAGTTTTAAAATGGTGGAAATGACCCTTTTAGCATTTGTGAAGTTGGAATGGAGGATTTATTCCTAGAATCCTTCAAACAAGAGTGAAGCATTGAGACAAAACTAATGATAGTTGTCTTTCAAGGTGAAGCACAAAAAAAATAACTCACTGTGTTGAGTTAGTGAAGTATTAGGCCATTGGAGAAAATACTTGGAAGATCCTAGTGTTGAGTTTAGGATCCTAAGAAGATTAGGACAAGTGGAGCCCTAGTGGACACTTCCATCAATACGGGGTCCTAGACACATTGATGGGTTCTAAGAGATCATAACTAGAATAAGGGGTCCTAGGACACATTAATAGGTCCTAAGGGGTAATAAATTCTCTTAGGACCCATTAATGTATCATACAACCCTTGATTATCCCTTAGGATCCCTTATGATACATAATGGGTTATAGGTGGTATAAGGGGTCCCAGGATAAATTATTGGGCCCTAGGACCACTTAAGACCCTTAGGACATATTAATGGGTCATATGTGTCATAAGGGGCCCTAGGACATATTAATGGGTCCTAAGGGGTAATAAATGGTCTTAGGACCCATTAATGTATCCTACGACCCCTTAGGACCCTTAATAATGCATTCTAGGGCCATAGGTCTCGTAATGGGTTCTAAGATACATTAATGGGTCCTAACACAACATATAACCCCTTAGTACTCCCATTAATGTGTCCTAAGACCCCTTAGGACACATTAATTAGTTGTATATGTCATAAGGGGTCCTAAGGGATAATAAATGGTCCTGGCACCCATTAATGTATCCTCCGACCCCTTAGGATGCCTTAGGATATAATGGGTTGTATGTGACCTAAGGGGTCCTAAGACACATTAATGTGTCCTAAGGGGTCATAAGTAATATAAGGGGTCCTAGGATACATCAATGGGTCCTAGGACCACTTATGACCCCATAGAACCCCTTAGGTCACATTAATGGGTCATGTTCATCATAATGGGTCCTAGGTCACATTAATGGGTCACAAGGGGTCATAAATGGTCCTAGAACCCATTAATGTATCTTACGACCCCTTAGGACACATAAAGGGTCTTAGGTGTCCTAAGGGCTCCTAAGATACATTAATGTGTTGCAAGGTGTCATAGGTGTCATACGGGGTCTTAAGATACATTAATAGGTCTTAGGACCACTTATTACCCATTAATGTATCTTAGGACCCCTTATGACACATTAATGGTTCGTATGTGTCATAAGGGGTTCTAAGGGGTCCTAATAGGTCATATGACTCATTAATATATCATAAAACTCATTAAGACCCCTTATGATACATACTGGGTTGTATGTGTCATAAGGGGTCCTAGGACCACTTATGACCCCTTAGTACCCATTAATATATTCGAGGACATATTGAGAGAGAGAGAGAGAGAGAGAGAGAGAGAGAGAGAGAGAGAGAGAGAGAGCATATGACATATGCCATATATNATATAGAGAGAGAGAGAGAGAGAGAGAGAGAGAGAGAGAGAGAGAGAGAGAGAGAGCATATGACATATGCCATATATGGTGTGCTCCAAAGTTAACAAACCATAGATGGACACAAACAATGCAACTTTTTTTGTATTGTATATGGCGTACACCATATTTGGCAAACTAAAAATGGTAAAAAAGTCAAAGAGTCAATGATTGAGGCCCACATTTTTTGTTTCGTGTCTAGTTTCTACTCATTATCCAAAAAATAAACACTCTTCATGGTATTTAATGTCACAAACAAATTCAATCAACATATTCTATCAGCTTGTCACCACCTTTTTGTTCAAAATTCAATGTAGAAGTGGGAAAGTCAATGATTTTTGAGAAAAATTGATCATGTGAGTTTTTTTTCATTTTTTTATTTAAGTGAAAAGTGACTAAAGAGGTTTTTTTGTTTACAATTGATTTAATATGGAATTTTTATTTTTATAATGTTACTTATTGTAATAGATTATTTGCAATTCAAGTTTGAATTAGGCGGAAGATGTGTGAACAATCAAAGTTTTAAAGAGTTTCAAAATAATTCAGAAATTGTAATGAATAATTTCAATTGGGAAGGTGTGTTAGATATAAATAGAAGTTCTCAACTAATCTCTATGTATTAATTATACATACATGTAGAATTCATCATCATGCTAAGGAAATGAGAAAAGATTTTAACACTACAAGAGCATGAAGCAGAGAAAGAGAAGAAAATGGAAAGAATGAGAAAAATTTGTGAATAAAAAAATTGCATACCATACAAGAAGATTTTCCTTTGGAAGAGGAACATGAAAAATCAATGCAAAGTAAGAGATAATTGGAATTGGAATCACAAAGACAACAGATGGGAAACTTGTGTGCAATAAGACAATTGAATTACAAATTTATAGGCACTTGATCTATGAGATCTCAAGTTGAAGGGACACCATCATACCATGTTGGAGGTACACCATGATCTACATCTTATAGTGAAGGTACACCATCATATCATGTTCAAGTCACACCATGCTGTACATCCCAAGGTGTAGGCACACCATCATATCATTTTGTATGCATGGTACTTACAACATCAGAAGCTGAAGGCACACCATTAACATCTCAAGTTGGTGAGGTTCCATCTTTCACATGGAAATTTCAAGGAACACCATCTTCGGTTGAAGGTATGTAATCCATCATTCCCTAACAAAAATGCAAGTGCCAGAAATGGAATCAGTTGAATTTGATCGCTTGTCTAATCTAGTGCAAAAAGGTAAATTGTCCACGTATAAATAATTTAAAATTTAGTACTTTATCTGAACTATTCACTACTAAATTAATCTTCTCATTATTCTTGTATCATTGTAGACCATATTTTTGTTGTTATTGTACCTAAAGAAAATGAAGAAGGAAAAAATTATTATTTTTCTTAGTGTGTGGAGGCCAAAATGAGATTGGATCACTCTGTTATAGATGGTGAAGAACTATAATACCCTATAGGAGTAGTGGTTGTTACTAGTAGATGACTCATATAATATCATATGAGGAACCCTAGGTTGTGGTTGTTTAAGGATTGAGAGACACACATGAATTTTCTTCATTATTCCAACCTTGTTGTTGCATCAAATGTCCATTTGATCAGATATGGAGGTAAACCACACAAGAAGACTCTTTGGAAGGTTTGTGAGTCAGACCATGAGGAAATACTTGAGACAATAAGGGTAGGGAAGATCCAACTAGTTTATTGGACCATGTGAATACAAAAAGTTATAATGTCAAATTTATTTGAATGCATGTACATATGACATGTATATTTGTACAAATAAAAGTTACATTAATATACAAAGATGAATTGTTGTGTGTCTGATTTCTCTCACAATAATCTCTCTATACATAAGATTTTATGTTACATTAATATCATTAATATACAAAGATGAATATTTGTGTGTCTGATTTTCAAATGTTTATCTATGTTTCCTCCATAATTATTCCTTGCAAGAAAATGAACTGGTTCTCCTATGTTCAATTCATCAATTTCACTTTCCATTAAACTCTTATTAGATGTACAAGTGCTCCCACTTATTAAGTCTATATGGTTTAACAACTATTAATTGGACCTCAGATTGTATGTTGAGGGAACATGCCCAACATGAGTAACTAACTTTCCTAGAGCTAGTGCGAGGAAAAAGAGCCCAAAGGATGACAAAGAAACAGAGGAACTGAAAAATTCTGTTAACAACATGCAACTAATGGTCCTGGAAGCTGAAGAAATGGTTAAAGAAATGTAACTATTTTCTTTTCTCTGCTTTTCCTGTTTGTTCCCTTTTTTCTGTCCCTGTTGTTTCCTGCTTTTACTTTGGGACTTTTTTTCTGTTCGTTTTGTTGTGCTGCTGTCCCTTTCTATTCTATTGCTTTGGAAAAGATGTTTATTCTTTTCAAACTGTGTATCTTTTAAATTAGGTTGCAGGTC
Organism: Thuja plicata; assembly: GCA_018584345.1. Taxonomy (NCBI): domain Eukaryota; kingdom Viridiplantae; phylum Streptophyta; class Pinopsida; order Cupressales; family Cupressaceae; genus Thuja; species Thuja plicata. The sequence goes on from MU223159.1 coordinate 2,221,483, forward strand.
CTTGTAAAACCTGCTGAACTCTTTGGTTTTTTTGTAAAGGTTTCGGGTCCTTGTAAAACCTGTTTTTATTAATCAGAACTTTCCAAGTCCTATAAATTCTAGGGCATTTATGAATAGGCATTTCTAATTAAAATATTTGTGGTTTGATAATCCATTCATTGATGATGGTCTTATTGATATCACAAGACTAAAACTTAGAACTAATTCACCCTTTTATTAGTTTTGAGATTCATGGGTTGAAGAAGTTCTTTGATGTAGAGAATGGGTGGTTGTGGCTTAATTGATACCATATTTCACAACTATGAAGGCTTTCAAACATAAAATGAAAATTTCAAACTCTTAACGACTGGATTACTCCTTTCTAGGATCCCAATTCCTAGTAGTACATCAAAATGAGTATTTCAACCATATATTCCCAGGCATGTTTGATCCCCAAAATATGGTTACCTATTGAGATACCCTTTATTCCCTTCTATAACATATACAATTTTTCAGGTATGGCTATTTTGGACTAACAACCTCAACAATTGACTGGTAATTTAGCAATTAGGCATAAAGGGAGTAGAAAATCATGTATTTTAGCCACAACTTACTAACCAGAACTAATCTCAAAGAAATAAAACTTGATTCAAACACCTATTTTACCCTTATTTAACATATCTCAAAATGGATTAGGGTTCCTTTGGAAAGTATGCTTCAAACTTAGATTGTCCTAGTTCTCAATAGGCTTAATTAGGCTTGCTTCACTAGGTCACAATAAGGTTTTCACACTCTAGGCCTCAAAAATTCATAAAAATAGCTCATACATGTCTCCAATGGTCTTCCCAAACATTTACAACTATCACAATTGTTTCCCAAGAGATTTTCAACAAACTTCTAACTTCTATGCACTTTCAATGCCACAAATATGAAGGTTTTAGTCTAGGCATTAACAAATATTCATCAAACTTCATCCCCTACTCCTAAAAAACATGGAGCATTAAAAGTAACATAGAAAAAATACCTTCCCACCCATTTTGGGATTTTTTAGATAATGGGTGGTGAAATTATAAATTTGTTTTCCTGTAGGGAAACCCCAAGTAGGGTTTTTGGTAGATTTAGAAAAATGATAACTTTGTTAAAAATCGATGAGTTTAAATGAAAAAAATAAAAAAATTTAGTGGATTCACCCACCTTTCACATCCAATAGGTTTCATATGAAAGAATGAAGTATTTCAAGGTGAAATAACAGTGTGATCAGACTACAACATGTTTAGAACCGCAAAACTACAACCATACCTTGGATGGAATGCACCCAACATATTTATGCCTATCCATGTGGTTTAGAATCAACAAACACCCAAAAAATAACTTGTAACCATATTTTTAAAACATCACTGCAAAGTTGTAAAAGTCGTTATGACAACAATTACAACTTTTACATTTTTTCGTCCAATGGACCACAAACTTTCCCAGTTAGGTCCAAATACAACATAATGGCCTCACATGACCTTATTTACATGAAATAACATAAAAAAACAAAAAAAATTAAATTTTGACCCTATTAGCCTAGCCCAGGCCTCTACTGTGCTCCTGCACTAGTCTTCCCACTCTTTACCATTAATTGTGGGCTTTATCTCTTCACCCTAAGTAATTGGCATACATTGGATGACATAAATATCGCCACTTTTTTCTGAAATTCCCTCATTCAACTCCTTGACTCACTTGAATGTTCTGAACCACTTCGTAAAGGTGTGACCTGTTAGCATTTTTTCTTGCAATACTTACCTAATGATGATAGTATACCTTGTGTACTCGAATGCAACCTCTTCTAGGAAAGAGAAAGGATAATTTATAAGGATTGGATAATATCCTTCTTCATTTTTGAGCTCCACAGACTCAGGCAGGTTTTACCATTTAAAGATTACTGATATTTCAGCCTATGTATTTGGTGGATTGTTTCATTCACTAGTTATGCACCTAAAACCTCATTGTAACAACTTATAAAACACTTTACAGATTGCAATGAATAGTTTGAAAGAGAGTATTACAAGCCAGGCTATGGTTTTGATAACATGAACCAATGAGACACGGATTTGCATCCTTCTTCCTTTTGATTTCAGGAGGGATAACCTAATGATTCACTCTCCAAGGAATCAATAAAATGGACAATATCCTATTGATATTAGTCCTTGATGAGTTCAGCTCATGTTTTAGTAACCGATGTGTTTGAAATAATTTTGAATGTTTTGAAAACTTAGATGATGATAGATTTTCAGACCAAGACCTAGATCAGTGCCTATCCTTTGGGTTATAGAGTCAAAAGCTTAAAGTCTCACAAAAACAAAATACTGTAAGCTTCCTTACAACCTACATGCAATTAGGATAAATTGCCTTACAAATTATCTGAATACCTCTAAAATACTGTATCAAATCTTCAAATACTGATATGCTTCCTAAAACCACTCAAAAAACTTAGTTCTTTACATGAAAGAAACTTGCAAGTAATTAGATAGTCACCTTGTAACCAAAATGCTTCAGAGTGCCTTACAATCTTAAGCATAAAAAAGCATACACAGGAAATAAAGAGACAAAAATAGAGAAGAGTAAAATTGCATCGTATTTTATTGATGTAATCCTTCTTTCATACAATGAAAAAGCTTTTAGGCTTGAAAGAACACAGACAAAAATCTAGAAAGACTGATTTACAATATATTTTCATCTCTCCCTAGAATACAACTTTTTTCTATATATATAGGTTTTCAACCATCTTGGAATCCTTTTAAAAGGATGCTAAAAGCTTCAGATGGTCTCAGAAAATGTAACCCTAAAACTATAGAAGAGACAAAAAGAAAGAGAGAGAAGATGCGGTGGAGTGACCAAGTCAAAAGATGGAAACCGATATTCTTTATTCTTCTCTCGATCTAGTGACTTCAATCTGATAGTATACATAGTAGATGGCAATAGTTATGTCGAGTCTAGATGACCATGCTTTTATATTCACCTACATTTTCCTTTCGCAATAACTGTCCTCTTCATCTTCAATAGTGAGGTGCCAAGTAGTCACCCTTACTCGTCGTCCAAAATTTGTTCTTCAACTACTGGCTTCTTTGTCTTGAGTGTGGTCATCAATTCCCATGCTTTCACTTCATCATTTGATGGCCACTTGAAGTCCTGAGTACTCTATATTTGTGCCTTCTTCCTGTCCCATCTAGCATCAGTGATGTTCTTTACATCTACTAGAAACTTGTTGATGTCAGTTTCTGCCTTGAAAGCTTCATCCAATATCTTATTGAATCCATCTATGTCCACATCTGTCCCCAAAATAAATGCCTCATCACTAGGCATTTTGATGTCAAATTCATTCTTCTAGGCATCTAAGGCCTTTATTTGGTCATCATCTCCCCTTAAGGAAGGAATAAATCTATTAAATTCATCAGAAAAGAGGCTTAATTTTACCTCATTTTGATTCAATTTGCCCTTAAAGAATGAGAGAGAAATATTGACCCTTTTGATCTCATCTTCAACTTCTGTCACTATCTTTGGCAAATCTGATCTTAGGGCTTGCAAAGATGCTAGCTTTTCAAATAATTGTACCCTGGTAGACCATTTAGTAAAATAGGGGTTCAAAATAGCCAGATGCCCCATCAGCTCTGTATGCAAAGCTGGAAACTTATTACAAGCATTGAGTACAACATCAGTCTTATCTTTCAAAATTTCAATTCTATGTTGTAACACACCTTTTAATGCTCTCAAAGCAATTGCATTTCCTTTCTCTCCCTCAACCTTTTCCTCAACCACCTCTTTAGACTTTTCCTTGTCCACAATTTGCAAGGGCTGTGGTTGCACAAGCACATACATCAGCTCAGGTTTCTCTTCCAATTCTTTCATTAATCTTTTTATCACCTGATCTTGCTGGTCCACTTGTATATGACACAATTCTCTATCTTTTGCCAATGCACTTGTCTCTTCTAACAATGTGCTACACTTATCAGACAACTGTTTAGTTTTGTCCTCATTTAAATGAGCCTAGTGTGTCATGATTTGGGATATTTCCATATCCCTTGTATTTTGCATTGTCCACACCATCTGACTACCCACCATATTTTCCTGGATGTTCACCACTTGGGGCTTTTGATCCTTTGGGCATAGGCTCCACATTGCAAAGGCTTGAGACTTTGGGCTATACCTAAATCCTTTTATCACATCTCCCATCTGAACTTCACTGGCCATTTTGAGATCTGGCTATTTTCTAATCTGGTCAATTATGAAGGCAGATGCCAAATCCCAGCCCACAGCCAATTGTATGTCACTACCTAGCACCAATTTCCTGGCCTGTTCAGGTGAAATGTCCTCACCTTCAGGATCATAAGACTGCAAAGCCACCAAGGCTTTATTTGTTATGGTCTCCTTTCCATCAATTGTCAGTTGAGCTCTTATCTTCTCTTTCTTATACCATCTCAGGAAGTCTTTAAACTCCTTAGTTTTGGCAAAGTTGTCATCATTCAAAAATTTCTGCCGATGGATCAGTCTTTCACCAACACACGCTTTAAGAGGCAATTCAACCTCATCCTCCAAATCAGGCTGTTGTTTCTTTCGTTCCCTAATTGCTTTCCTTAGGTTATGATCATATAACCTATTTCCAGGTACTAGGGCTTTAGCCTTATCCCTTTTCTTATTTTTCCCTTCAATTCAAGGTTGACCTATTTCTAATTTCTGCCTTTTAGCAATAGGCTCTTCGACATCATTAGGTTGTGTCACCATTGTCAAATCAACAATGTGGCCCTATATTCCCTAGAGCTGTGGCACTTTAGCAATATTTTGCTGTGGTGGAACATATCTAGTAGGACATGCATAATCACTGTCACTACTACTATCATATTCGAATTCTGAGTGATCTAGTCCTTGGGCACCTTTCTTGTCAAGAATAGTCTCAAGCTATTCTATAAGCACATAATAATTGTCTATAATGGCTTTAATCTTGTCAAAATATGGGAGATCAAGGTAAAAACCCCCAAAAGCCATCCCATTTCTCTTGATTTGTCTTTCAAGATTTAACAACTCTTGAATCCTTATTCTCCTTGTCTGAATTTCATCTTCATCCAAGATGTTCCTTGCTGCATCTTCCTCTATGCATTCACAGTGAACATTGGTATTGGGGATTGTAGGAGTATACAATTTTCTCACCCCTACCATGAAACCTTCTGGGTCAATATATCTATAAGGGGCTACCCCCATTCTGCATCCTTCCAACCAATGGCCCACTGCATCAATGGCACCTTTGCCAATTGTAAAGTTAAAAATTCTGAATTGCCTAGGGATGAAAGTCCCCTTCTTATGTGGTGCAAAATGCTCATTGTTTGTCAACAATAGCTGCCATATAAACTCCATTGCAGCCACTCTCGCTGGTACATAGTAGGGTAAAAGATGAGGTGGGTGAATACACCCATATACCCTCATAATAGTATAATTTTATTCCAAGAAGAAATCACCCCAATTATGCTTTCCTTCCCACTTATCTGTGTAGTCACATGGCATCAGTAGTTGCATAATCTTCAGTGGGACCCTTGTTCTACTAATGCCCAGACTTTGTACTATTGGATATACAATCCAATTCTGAAAAGCACAATAATCACAGTCCCTAGACGTGTAATTCCATACCCTCACCCAAAATTGGATAGGATTTGGTCCAACCTGGTAAAATCTCTGAGGGTCCAAATTTTCCACATCCATGATTACAAAATTGAAATGCAATAGGAGATGCATGAGATTGGAGTAGTGTAAGAACTTGGGCTCCTTCTCCTTTGAATCTTTCATCTTCTTCTGAGTAGCAATGAAACCCTCATGCATTTCATCAATGATATGCTGTATGTAATCATAACTAGTGTTGGAGTGTACCTCCTGTAGGTCCAACACCATCATCAAAATGCCTACACTGATCTTCTCTACTTCACCATCTATCCCTAGCACTCTACACAGGGAAAAGGAGACATACTTAATGTAGAAGTGTAAATCCTTGTAGTAGTATGGGCTGGTCCCAGACATAGGATCTAAATACTTCCTCGCCTCCTTCAACATATGTTTTTGCAACTGGCCTCTAGCAATTCCAGGCTTCAAACTGGATCTGTATGCTTGCTTTGTCATGTCAATTCTGGTAGACATAGTGCTAAATAAGCCAAAGGCTTGTATGAATGAATTTATATTAAGTATCAGCAGAGCAGTGCCATCATTTCTTTTAATTATTTTGGACAAAACATCATAATGACTGGAAAGATCTAGGAACAAGTCTACATCTACGTAGACATCAGGAATAATTAATCTAGCTAAACCATAGGTCCAAGGGTTTGACACTGGAATAACTTTATCAGAATTCTTATAAAAGTAATTGAAAAGTGAAAAACCTGTTGTTCCTAGAGTGTCATCATCTCGTATATCACGGTAATCATCTATGAGTACATTAGCATTTGCTCTTTTGTTCTGAGTTCAGCTAGGAAGCAGTCTGAGGAATTCATCAGAATAGTTCATTTTTACCTTTGCCTCTTCCTCTGCCTTTTCACTTCCACCACTGGTCAAAGCTACACTGACTGCTCTACTCATGTTTACCATGCCTGAATCTCTTCTTCTTTACCGATATTGAAACAAATCTATCTCTAAGATTCACTTACTACCCTGTGCACAATTCTCTAGAAATAATGAGCTTGAAGAAACAGAAAACTGTACAATTCTTTGAATTTTCTCTATTTCAAAATACTTAGCTCTTCTCATTTTGGAATTCTGAAAGCAAGATGAATGCAAATGAATACACAATCAGCTCCTTATAATAACCATTCAAAGTACATAGCTCATGATTTTGAGAACATCAATTCTATCTTTAATTTGACATATTGCGAACATGATTGAAAACCTAGCCATAGCTCCATGAGTGTGATAAGAAATCAAATTCATAAAAATGAATCCTCATAAAAAAATTATAGAATTCAAATGAGCTGACATGTCTTCATGTGATTGGCTAACAATCATACATCTCAGCTACTCTTTTCTGCACAGTAATCAAAATCTAAGCCAGTGATTGGTCGATGAGTGATTCACTCTATCATATCTGATACTGTCACCTTTTCTCAAAATTTGGTATCAAGCAACCATGCGACTGCATACAATTTCTCTGTCACTAACCCCAGTCTCTAATCCATGATTTCTCTGGAGACATAGTGACTACACAACTTTCCTTACCTTTGTTAACCTCAGTTATCATTTGGCGATCACGTGACAACAAGGAAATCAAAGTCACCAATGGTTTACACTAACTCACATTCTTTTCTGAGACTATGCGACTAACCATCACTTTTAGCTTTCATGGTTATCTTTGAGTTGCTAGATGTTTTCCTTCCTTTGTCAGACCCCACGACTGCCCTTAGTCACCCGATTGTAGAATACAACTTTTAAATGTTAAAACTTCTTGAGACAACGTGACAGGTACTATGCCTTTTATTTTATTTGATGACCTTGCGACATACCCTTAGCTGCTGAGTCGGGAGGACTTTTCCTTTTGGGTTCTTTTATTCTCAGACTTTGCGACCACCGTAGGATCTTTCAATTGCTTGATCTGGGAGCTGTCGCCTGATCGCCAAGAAATTCATTATACCTTTTAAAATCTTCTGAGATCTTGCAACAAACAAAAGCCCCTAATGAGTCTTGTAGTCACTGAATGAGTTTTTACCTTTAATCAATCATGCGATAAGTATTTGAAATCAACTTACCTTCTGACACATGTCTCATCGCATATTGAAATCTGAGTCATCTTTTGAATTTGGCGACAACCCGACCGTGCTTTATCCAAACTGTATATGGTTAGTCGCAAGGTCTCAAAAACTTTAACTTAACTGGCATCCTTTCTAGAGACTGCATGACTAAAGCTTGCATGACATACTTAACCTCAGACCCATCTGGCGATTATGCGACATAAAGAGATTGTGATGTCTTTTGATAAATATCTAACTGCTGATAATTTCTTGCGACCTCATGACCTGTCTGTGGGTCTGTTCATATACTGTTGGCCCGTTCACTGATCCCACGACCATGCGATACAAACTAAATTATGAAGTCTAGGAATTTGAAAGGAATATTCTAAAGTTGCATGAGACTACGTGACACAAGCTAATCGCTAAGTCTAGGAGAAAAAGGGAATATGCCATTCAAGTTATGCAACTAAGCGATCAAAATATAACACATGATTTAAGTGAAGCAAAAAGGTAACTGCAAAACATAAGCGAAAAATACCTTAGGTTTTCTTTTCAATTCAGAGCACCAAATAAGACCTAGGGTTTCAAGGTTTTTTGCACATTCTCATAAAATTAGACTTGAAAACCTAAAAACCTCGACAGGAAAAAGAAACAAAAGGACTAAGAGACATCTGATTTAAACACAGAATAAGAGAGGGAAGACCACAAAGCTTAGGGAAACAAGCCAGAACCTGGAATACAACCAACAGTGGCTCTAATGAGGATTGACTAAACATGGTTTATGACAAGGAACCACAGAATCTCTGGTTGCAGACCACCACAAAAACGGAGTAGAACACCAAAAATAGAAAGGGAAATATTTACAGAACTTACAAACAGGGAAAGCAAAGACTACATATGATACATATCTACTTGAGGAATGTTTTGATTCTTACTCAAAGAAAGGCTTCAAAAATTGCCCATGCACAGGCAACTTAAAATTTTCTCCCTCCATATTTTTCAACAAATATGAGTCCTTGCCAAAATCTTCTGAAATAATATAAGGTCCTAGCCATAAAGACTCAAATTTCTTATGTTTACCTCTGTCTTCTGCCTTTGCATTCCACTGGAGAATTAAATCACCAGCCTGAAAATTTTTGTTAGTAGCCCTTTTGTCAAAAAAGTACTTCATTTTTTGTTGTAACCTTATGTTCTCTCTCTAACTATCTCTCCTTGTTTCATCTAATTCTATCAGCTGTATCATCCTATCTTGCATCTGGTCAGAGACATCCATATGTTCTTCTTGTATGAATTGGTAAACAGGTAGTAGATTGTTAATTGGTAACCTTGCTTGTAAACCATATACCAATTTGAAAGGGGACTTACCAGTTGCCTTTTTGAGTGTTATCCTATCAGCCCAAAGAGCTAATTTCAACTTTGTGTACCATGTTTTCTTATTTTGTTCCAGAATCCTCTTCAGTATCTTTAATATGTTTTTGTTGCTAGACTAAGCTTGTCCATTAGCCTATGGGTGATATGGGGATGAGTATGATATTATAATCCCATATCTTTCATAGAAACTTGTCATTTCTTCCGATCTGAAACTCATAGCATTATCCATTACTAATTTACTAGGCACACCAAACCTGGTTAAAATGTTATCCATGAGAAACTCAGTAACCACCTTACTTGTTTCTCTCCTGGTAGGGATAGCTTCAATCCATTTAGTAAAGTAATCAGTGGCCACCAATATCCAACTATGCCCTACACTATATTTCTATTGAAATTCACCAATAAAATCAATCCCCCACATAGCAAAAGGAGCCTTAGTGCTCACTGGATTCAGCAACAAAGCACCTACAAATTTCAATTTCTTGGAAAACCTCTGACATGGTTGAAATTTCCTAACATGAATGTACATATCTTTGAACAAGGTAGGCCAATAATATCCTGACCTCAAAATCTTATGGGCGGTGGTCTTAGTAGAAAAGTGACCTCCATATTCCCCTTCATGCATCTCAGTCAGAACTTTCTCAGCTTGGTATTTTTCAAGGCACAACAATAGTATACCATTCTTATCTTTCCAAAACAAATCTCCTTGGATCAGAATATACCTTTGAGTTTGTAACTTCAAACTCCTCTTTTGATTTTCAGACAAATGATCAGGGCACTTAGCATTTTTGAGAAAGAAAACAATATCTATATAATATGGTTGCCTTTCTATACTGGTAATAGCTTGGTCATGTATTTCTGTCTGGTTCAGCTGTACTAAATCTAGATTCTCTTCTGTCATAAGTTTTTCCAGGCCCTGTCCTCTTATTAGTTTGGTGATATTGATTTCAAGGTTGAATTCTTGAATTCTTGTAATCCACTTACATCTCTTACTAGTAACCTCTGACTGTGTAAGGATATCTTTTACTGTTGAATGAGGAACATAGGCCTGCACTTTAGCACATACCAAGTAGGGCCTAAAAGACTTTATATCCTTTACCAATGCATAAGCCTGTTTCTCCATTATTTCATAGTTGAGCTCTACAACCTGCAAGGATCTACTATAAAAAGCTATGGGATGTTCAAATCCTTGCTCATCCTTTTGAAGTAATATGGCAGCAATTGTATGAAATGAGGAAAATGAAAACAAAGAGAAAGGCTTAGTGTAATCTGGGGATTTCAAAATTGGAGCCTCTTGCACTACCTCTTTAATTCTTTCAAATGCTTGCTAAGCTTCTTCATTCCAAACAAACTTAGCATATTTCTTTAGCAATTTTACAATGGGTTTAACAATTTCTGCAAAATTGACTATAAATCTTCTGACAAAATTTATCTTTCCTAAAAAGGATTGCACACCTTTTAAATTTTTTGGAGCAATTACTCTTTGAATTGCTTCCACTCTCTCATGGTCTCTCCTTACCCCTTCCTTGGAAACTATATGTCCCAGCAACTTCCCCTCTTTGACTGCAAAGTTGCACTTCTAAGGATTCAGTGAAACACCGTATTCCAATGCTTTGTTAAAAATCTTACCCAAGTGGTCACAGTGGTCAATAGCCTTTATGGAATATGTAGTCAAATCATCTTGATAAATAACCATGAATAGATCTATAAATTCCTTGAAAGCAACATCCATGGCTCTCTGAAAAGTTGCCCCTACATTCATTAATCCAAAAGGCATTCTGATATACACATATGTTTCCCAAGGAGTAGTAAATGCAGTTTTATATTGCTCTGTTTCTTTAACTAAAACCTAGTTGTAACCTGAAAAACCATCCATCATGGACAAAAATTCACAACTAGTCACCTTATGCAACATTGCTTCCATATTTGGCAGTGAATAGTTATCTTTCAATGAAGCAATATTGAGGTTTCTGAAATCAACACATAGTCTGATGTCACCATTTTTCTTTCTAACTGGCACTAGATTTGATACCCATGTTGAATGTCTAATGGGCTGAATTATCCCAATATATTTGATTTTCATCAACTCTTGCTGCATCTTGGAAGCCAACAAGGGGTTAATAGGTCTCTGCTTTTTCCTGAATGGCTTCACATCTAACTTCAAAGGGATTTCATGCTGAAAAAGGTCTTCTCTATATGCTTTCAAATCGTCATACGACCAAGCAAAGACATGTTTATATTTTCTCAGTAGCTTGATCAGATTTATTCTTATATGAGAATCCAAACCCTTTCCAATATAAACTATTTGAGGATTATTTTTAGATCCTACGTTTATTTCTTCTAAATCCTTAATATTGGCATTGCTTAGCTTGGATGTATCATTTTGTTGACTTATAAACAATGCCTCAAGTTCAACCAATCCCCTAGGAATCTGATTAGAACTTAATTGGACAACTTCATTTCCAAAGATATAATCTTTTCCATCATCATGTTCTAGTAAGGAACCACAATCTA
>MU223159.1:2234650-2259696 GCA_018584345.1 Thuja plicata
TCAGTTTCACTATCAGATAAGATCTATTGGTGATGATTCTCAATCCTCCTTTGTGAGACATAGGAATCATGATTTTCCTCCTCACTATTTGAATCAACATCATGGCATGAAAAGGTATTTGTCATACTATGATCACAGTGTTCCCCCTCATATTTTTCCTATTCCTCACTTGCCCTTAAATCTAAGGAGACAACACAAAAGTTGGGGTTATGAGGAGCATCACAAGCCTCACACCAAGTTTCCTCATTACAGAAATGGACAGAATTTCTATGTAAGGGGTCTGGAGTCTTATTGTCTATTTTTTCCCTTTTAGGTGCAATAACAGGCTTTCCATCTTTGAACTTAGTTCCATACAGATCATTTTGCATTCTGTTATGAGGATTGTAAGTAGTATTGTAAGAAGGTCTATTATTTTGAGGAGCCCTATATTCTTTATATTCTGGCTCTTTCAGGTTGCTCTTACTAAACCTTGCATCATCCCTTCTATTTAACTTACCAGATACTCTTCTGTTCATTTCAATATTGACTGCTATTTTATAAGCATCAGTAAGAGTTCTGGGATTTTTATCTCTTAGAGCATATCCCATCTTGGAATCAAAAGCATTTAAATAAGTTGCTAAACATACTTCTTCATCTAGCTTTATCTTCTGGAATAATTTGTGCATAGCTCTTTGAAACCTTGTGTTAAACTTAGTAACCTCTTCATTGTAATTTTTCTTGATATTATTAAACTCATTCAATAAAAAGCCTTTATTTTTTTTATCTCCATACTAATCTTTAAACAATTCAATCAACTTGTCCATAGAAACAACAGAGCCATTAGCAAGGCTTCTAAACCATTCTCTGGAATCTTCAACTAAGGACTGAACAAATAACTTCATTAATACATCCTCTTGGGTGATATTCAAGTCATCAACAAAGTCAATGAATTTCCTTAAATGTGTCTCATAAGAAATTACATTATTACCTACAAACTTTGGGATCTTTTCTCCTATATCACCCACATCTTTAGGAAAAGCATTAGGGTATCCAGGGATACCAACAAAATCAAACTACTTGTACCTCTCAGTATGCAGTTGTTTCCTTTGAAAACCATCATCTTCCTTGGAAGTAGTAGCTTTTTCTTTAAAAGTTGTATTATTCTCTGGCCCAGTATGAGAATATTTTGAAGATTGCAAAAAATCTATCTTTTTCTTCATTTCAATTGTGGCAGCTTCCATTTGTGCTTTTTCCAACATTTTTTCCATGGTTTCCTTTTCAATTTTCAATTTTTCTAAATCAATTTCTAACTTAGACATTTGTTCAACCAAAGGCTTCTAAAATTTAGGTTCTTTATCTCTATGTTCACCCATCTTTTGTTTACCCTTATTTATTTGAAAAATAGAAGCTTTATGAGTGAATGGTATTTCTTGGTCCTTCTGAGACCTCTCTATATCTTTCATAGTTTGGTGTTTTGAAAATATTTTTCTATTTTTATCAAGATCCTTATGATCATTTCTTTTCTTTCTCATTTCTCTTTCCTTTTTCATTTGTTGAACTAGGGCGAGCTACTTCAAAATGAACTTCTCTTCATTTGCTAGCATATCAGAAGGGCATCTTCTGAATCTAAACTAGGTGTAGTAATCTCCTCTCTCTCATTTGAAGTAGAAGTGACTGTAGGTGTTTCTAGTACTCTTTCAGTAGCTTCCTCATAATCTAAAGTATTTCCATCATGAGAATGCTGATTAGTATTAATATCACTCCTGATATTAACCTCTTCACCTTTTAAAGGGGTTTCATCCATATTAACTTGATTTCTCTTTTTCCTCCAAGACACTCCTGTCCTTGAGGATGATGGGATTCCCTCATGTAATACTCTTTCAGGATCAGTTCTCGCCCTTGACCTAGTGTTCATTTTGAAAGACATTTATTTATTTTGCACTAATCTCAGAGATGTTCCTTTTAGAGTCGCCACCCAATAACTTGGGATGAATACTTATCAATAGGGTGCCTTGAGATTCTAGTTACTTGGGAAAGAGATATTCTACAAATTCTTAACAAAACTTTTAAAATCTCTAGATTCCCTAGTAGAGTCGCCAATTTGTTAGCATTTTTTCTTGTAATACTTACCTAATGATGATAGTATACCTTGTATACTTAGATGCAACCTCTTCTAGGAAAGAGAAAGGCTAATTTCTAAGGATTGGATAATATCCTTCTTCATTTTTGAGCTCTACAAACTCAGGCAGGTTTTACCTTTTAAAGATTACTGATATTTCAGCCTATGTATTTGGTGGATTGTTTCATTCACTGGTTATGCACCTAAAACCTCACTATAACAACTTATAAAAAACTTTAGAGATTGCAATGAATAGTTTGAAACAGAGTATTACAAGCCAAGCTATGGTTTTGATAACATGAAACAATGAGACAAGGATTTGCATCCTTCTTCCTTTTAATTTCAGGAGGGATAACCTAATGATTCACTCTCCAAGGAATCAATAAAATGGACAATATTCTACTGATATTAGTCCTTGATGAGTTCAGCTCATATGTTTTAGTAATAGATGTGTTTGAATTAATTTTGAATGTTTTGAAAACTTAGATGATGATAGATTTTCAGACCAAGACCTAGATCAGTGCCTATCCTTTGGGTTATAGAGTCAAAATCTTAAAGTCTCACAAAAACAAAATACTGTAAGCTACCTTACAACCTACATGCAATTAGGATAAGTTGCCTTACAAATTATCTGATTACCTCTAAAATACTGTACCAAATCTTCAAATACTGATATGCTTCCTAAAACCACTCACAAAACATAGTTCTTTACATGAAAGAAACTTGCAAGTAATTAGATAGTCACCTTGTAACCAAAATGCTTCAGAGTGCCTTACAATCTTAAGCATAAAAAAGCATACATAGGAAATAAAGAGACAAAAATAGAGAAGAGTAAAATTGCACCGTATTTTATTGATGTAATCCTTCTTTCATACAATGAAAAATCTTTTAGGTTTGAAAGAACACAAACACAAATTTAGAAAGACTGATTTACAATATATTTTCATCTCTCCCTAGAATACAACTTTTTTCTATATATATAGGTTTTCAACCATCTTGGAATCCTTTTAAAAGGATGCTACAATCTTTGGATGGTCTTAAAAAACCTAACCCTAAAACTATAGAAGAGACAAAAAGAAAGAGAGAGAAGAAGCGGTGGAGTGACCAAGACAAAAGATGGAAACAAATATTCTTTGTTCTTCTCCCGATCTAGCGACTTCAATCTGATAGTATACATAGTAGATGGTAGTAGTTATGTCGAGTCTAGATGACCATTCTTTTATATTCACCTACATTCTCCTTTCATAATAACTGTCCTCTTCATCTTCAATAGTGAGGCGCCAAGTAGTCACCCTTACTCATTGTCCAAAATTTCTTCTTCAACTGCTGGCTTCTTTCTCTTCGGTGTGGTCATCAATTCCCATGCTTTCACTTCATCATCTGATGGCCACTTGAAGTCCCAAGTACTCTATATTTGTGCCTTTTACATGTCCCATCTAGCATCAGTGATGTTCTTTACATCTACTAGAAACTTGTTGATGTCAGTTTCTGCCTTGAAAGCTTCATCCAATATCTTATTGAATCCATCTATGTCCACATCTATCCCTAAAATAAATGCCTCATCACTAGGCATTTTGCTGTCAAATTCATTCTTCCAGGCATCTAAGGCCTTTATTTGGTAATCATCTCCCCTTAAGGAAGGATTAAATCTATTAAAGTCATCAGAAAAGAGGCTTAATTTTACCTCAATTTGATTCAATTTGCCCTTAAAGAATGAGAGAGAAATATTGACCCTTTTGATCTCATCTTCAACTTCTGTCACTATCTCTGGAAAATCTGATTTTAGGGCTTGCAAAGATGCTATCTTTTCAAATAATTGTACCCTGGTAGACCATTTAGTAAAATAGGGGTTCAAAATAGCCAGATGCCCCATCATCTCTGTATGCAAAGCTGGCAACTTATTATAAGCATTGAGTACAACATCAGTCTTATCTTTCAGAATTTCAATTCTATGTTGTAACACACCTTTTAATGCTCTCAAAGCAATTGCATTTCCTTTCTCTCCCTCAACCTTTTCCTCAACCACCTCTTCAGACTTTTCCTTGTCCACAATTTGCAAGGGCTGTGGTTGCACAGGCACATACATCAGCTCAGGTTTCTCTTCCAATTCTTTCATTAATCTTTTTATCACCTGATCTTGCTAGTCCACTTGTATATGACACAATTCTCTATCTTTTGCCAATGCACTTGTCTCTTCTAACAACATGCTACACTTATCAGACAACTTTTTAGTTTTGTCCTCATTTAAATGAGCCTAGTGTGTCATGATTTGGGATATTTCTATATCCCCTGTATTTTGCATTGTCCACACCATCTGACTACCCACCATATTTTCCTAGATGTTCACCACTTGGGGCTTTTGATCCTTTGGGCATAGGCTCCACATTGCAAAGGCTTGAGACTTTGGGCTATACCTAAATCCTTTTATCACATCTCCCATCTGAACTTCACTGGCCATTTTGAGATCTGGCTATTTTCTAATCTGGTCAATTATGAAGGTAGATGCCAAATCCCAGCCCACAGCCAATAGTATGTCACTACCTAGCACCAATTTCCTGGCCTCCTCAGGTGAAATGTCCTCACCTTCAGGATCATAAGACTGCAAAGCCACCAAGGCTTCATTTGTTATGGTCTCCTTTCCTCAACTGTCAGTTGAGCTCTTATCTGCTCTTTCTTATACCATCTTAGGAAGTCTTTGAACTCCTCAGTTTTGACAAAGTTGTCATCATTCAAAAATTCCTGCTGATGGAACAGTCTTTCATCAACACAGGCTTTAAGAGGCAATTCAACCTCATCCTCCAAATCAGGCTATTGTTTCTTGCCTTCAATAATTGCTTTCCTCAGGTTATGATCATATAACCTATTTCCAGGTACTAGGGCTTTAACCTTATCCCTTTTCTTATTTTTCCCTTTAATTGAAGGTTGACATATTTCTAATTTTGTCTTTTAGCAATAGGCTCTTTCACATCCTTAGGTTGTGTCACCATTGTCAAATCAACAATGTGGCCCTCTGTTACCTACAGCTGTAGAACTTCAGCAATATTTTTCTGTGGTGGAACATATCTAGTAGGACGTGCATAATCACTGTCACTAATACTATCATATTCAGATTCTAAGTGATTCGGTCCTTGGGCACCTTTCTTGTCAAAAACAGTCTCAAGTTGTTCTATAAGCACATAATAATTGTCTATCATGGATTTAATCTTGTCAAAGTATGGGAGATCAGGGTAAAAACCCCCAAAAGCCATCCCATTTCTCTTGATTTGTCTTTCAAAATTTAACAACTCTTGAATCCTTATTCTCCTTGTCTGAATTTCATCTTTATCCAAGATGTTCCTTGCTGCATCTTCCTCTATGCATTCACAGTGAACATTGGTATTGGGGATTGGAGGAGTATACAATTTTCTCACCCCTTCCATGAAACCTTCTGGGTCAATATATCTATAAGGGGCTACCCCCATTCTGCATCCTTCCAACCACTAGCCCACTGCATCAATGGCACCTTTGCCAATTGTAAAGTTAAAAATTCTGAATTGCCTAGGGGTGAAAGTCCCCTTCTTATGTGGTGCAAAATGCTCATTGTCTATCAACAATAGCTTCCATATAAACTCCATTGCAGCCACTCTTTCTGGTACATAGTAGGGTAAAAGATGAGGTGGGTGAATACACCCATATACCCTGATAATAGTATAATTTTCTTCCAAGAAGAAATCACCCTAATTATGCTTTCCTTCCCACTTATCTGTGTAGTCACATGGCCTCAGTAGTTGCATAATATTCAGTGGGACCCTTGTTCTGCTAATGCCCAGACTTTGTACTATTGGATATACAATCCAATTCTAAAAAGCACAATAATCACAGTCCCTAGACATGTAATTCCAAACCCTCACGCAACATTGGATAGGATTTGGTCCTTCCCACTAAAATATCTGAGGGGCCAAATTGTCCACATCCATGATTACAAAATTGAAATACAACAGAAGATGCATGAGAATGGAGTAGTGTAAGAACTTGGGCTCCTTCTCATTTGGATCTTTCATCTTCTTCTAAGTAGCAATGAAACCCTCATGCATTTCATCAATGATATGTTGTATGTAATCATAACTAGTGTTGGAGTGTACCTCCTGTAGGTCCAACACCATCATCAAAATGCTTGCACTGATCTTCTCTGCTTCACCATCTATCCCTAGCACTCTACATAGGGCATAGGAGACATACTTAATGTAGAAGTGTAAATCCTTGTAGTAATATGGGCTCGTCCTAGACATAGGATCTAAATACTTCCTCACCTCCTTCAACATATGTTTCTGCAACTGGCCTCTAGAAATTCCAAGCTTCAATCTATATCTTTGTGCTTGCTTTATCATGTCATTTCTAGTAGACATAGTGCTAAATAAGCCAAAGGCTTGTATGAATGAATTTATGTTAAGTATCAGTAGGGAAGTGCCATCATTTCTTTTAATTATTTTGGACAAAGCATCATAATGACTGGAAAGATCTAGGAACAAGTCTACATCTACATAGACATCAGGAACAATTAATCTAGCTAAACCACAGGTCCAAGGGTTTGACACTGGAATAACTTTATCAGAATTCTTATAAAAGTAATTGAAAAGTGAAAAACCTGTTGTTCCTGGAGTGTCAGCATCTCATATATCATGGTAATGATCTATGAGTACATTAGCATTTTCTCTTTTGTTCTGAGTTGAGCCAGGAAGCAGTCTGAGGAATTCATCAGAATAGTTTGTTTTTCACTTTGCCTCTTCCTCTGCTTTTTCACTTCCACCACTGGTCGAAGTTACACTGATTGCTCTGCTCATGTTTACCATTCCTGAATCTCTTCTTCTTTACCAATATTGAAACAAATCTATCTTTGAGATTCGCTTACTACCCTGTGCACAATTCTTTGGAAATAATGAGCTTTAAGCAATAGAAAACCCTACAATTATTTGAATTTTATCTCTCTCAAAATACTTAGCTCTTCTCATTTTGGAATTCTAAAAGGAAGATGAATGCAAATGAATACACAATCAGCTCCTTATAGTAACCGTTCGAAGTACACAGCTCATGATTTTGAAAACATCAATTCTGTCTTTAATTCGACATACTACGAACATGATTGAAAACCTAGCCGTAGCTCCATGAGTGTGACAGGAAATCAAATTCATAAAATTGAATCCTCAGAAAAACCTTATAGAATTCAAATGAGCTGACATGTCTTCATGTGATTGGCTAACTGTCATACATCTCAGCTACTCTTTTCTATAGAGTAATCAAAATCTAAGCCAGTGATTGGTCGATGAGTGATTCACTCTGTCATATCTGATACTGCCACCTTTTCTCAAAATTTGGTATCAAGCGACCATGCAACTACATACAATTTCTCTGTCACTGACCCTAGTCTCTAACCCATGATTTCTCTAGAGACATAGCGACTACAAAACTTTCCTTACCTTTGTTAACCTCAATTATCATTTGGCGATCACGCGACAACAAGGAAATCAAAGTCGCCAATGGTTTACATTAACTCACATTCTTTTTTGAGACTATGCGACTAACTGTCACTTTTAGCTTTCATGGTTATCTTTGATTTGCTAGATGTTTTCCTTCCTTTGTTAGACCCCGTGACTGCCCTTAGTCGCCCGATCGTAGAATACAACTTTTAAATGTTAAAAATTGTTGAGACAATGAGACAGGTACTATACCTTTTATTTTATCTGATGACCTCGTGACATACCCTTAGCCACTGAGTTGGGAGGACTTTTCCTTTTGGGTTCTTTTATTCTTAGACTTTGTGACCACCGTAGGATCTTTTAATTGCTTCATCTAACGACTGTCACCTGATCGCAAAGAAATTCATTATACCTTTTAAAATCTTCTGAGATCTTGCAACAAACAGAAGCCCCTAATGAGTCTCGTAGTCCCTAAATGAGTTTTTACCTTTAATCGATCATGCGATAAGTCTTTAAAATCCACTTACCTTCTGAAACATGTCTCATCACATATTGAAAGCTAAGTCATCTTCTAAATTTGGCAACAACCTGACCGTGCTTTATCCAAACCGCATATGGTTAGTCACAAGGTCTCGAAAACTTTAAGTTAACTGGCATCCTTTCTGGAGACTGTGCAACTAAAGCTTGCACGACATAATTAACCTCAGACCCATCTAGCGATTATGTGACATAAAGAGATCATGATGTCTTTTGATAAATCCCTAACTGCTGATAATTTCTTGCAACCGCACGACCTGTCTGTGGATCCCTTCATATACTGCTAGCTTGTTCTCTGATCCCGCAACCATGCGATACAAACTAAATTGCAAAGTTTGGGAATGTCAAAGGAATATTCTAATGTTGCATGAGACTACAAAACACAAGCTAATCACTAAGTCTAGGATAAAAAGGGAATATGCCATTCAAGTTATGCGACTAAGTGATCAGAATATAACACATGATTTAAGTGAAGCAAAAAGGTAACTATGAAACATAAGAAAAAAAGACCTTAGGGTTTCTTTTCAATTCAGAGCACCAAATAAGACCTAGGGTTTCAAGGTTTTTTGCACATTCTCCTAAACTCAAAGTTGAAAACCTGAAAACCTCGACAGGAAAAAGAAATAGAAGGACTGAGAGACATCTAATTTAAACACAGAATCAAAGAGGGAAGACCACAGAGCTTAGGGAAACAAGCCAAAACCTGGAATACAACCAACACGACCCTTAAGGTGCATAAAGTACAAAATTTGTCAAACTTTGATGGATCATTTTTTAAATCTTGTGTGACGTATCAAAAATCTATTAGGTGCTATAGGATCATGTTACCACTTCCTACAAAAGCCTCTCTCATTTTTGGGAGACTCAACCCTATTCAAAATTGGCGACCAAATTTACGTTATTGTCTAATCTTTTAATGTGCCTCAACTAAAAGTTGCAAATATGCATATCTTTGAAATGAAATTTTATGGCCTCAAACTATCTGTGTCAAAAACTCTAGCTGGGTGGTTAAATTCCAAGAATTTCCTCATTCAACTCCCCAACTCTCTTGAACATTACACACCACTCCATAGTGGTGCAACCCTTAAGGTGCATAAACTACAAAAAATGTCAAACTTTGATTGTCTATTTCTCGGAGCTCATTAGAATATAAATAAGCCATCTTATGAAATAATATCATGTTACTATTTCCCACAAAATAATCTCTCACTTTTGGGAGATTTGCCTATTACTCCAAATGCGCCTTGAAGCTGTCATTAGTTATCAAGTAGACATAATGGATAGACGGTAACAAATTCAGAATAGGATAGTTGATACATTCACCAAAGTACAGAGTTAACTACGAGCACTGATCATACCCAGAGTTAATTGAGTATAGTGATACTTGAGCTGATAGATTATACTGAGCAATAGACAAAACTGAGCTACACAATATAAACCAAACAAGCAGTATAATCGAGATACACAGACAACACTAAGCACCGAGAGACAAAAATAACCGATTGGAACAAAGGCCACATAAAAGTTTGTAATGACACATCATTCTATGTAAAAACTTTTTTTCTGACCTAGATAATGGTTTACACAATCGAGGATAACATTAATTATGGATATACATCATTAATTGTTTATGTCTCCAATATTAGATGATCAAGGTAAATTATGTACACCATTGATCTTAGGGTAGGGATGTAAACATAAAGCCCTAATTAGGTCATAGAGTTTGAATATGAATGTATAGATGTCAAATTTTGTAATGTAGGTTGATCAAGAAATAATCAAGTAGCCACCATACAACAAACATCAGAGATCACACAAAGGACTTTAAGGACAGAGACTGCATTGCAAAAATTAGTTTTCAGAACTAAGGCAAGGCTACCAAGCAGAACAAAGCAAAAGGTATTATCATTCACATTAAGGTGATATGTTTTGTATGCACTTAATGGATCTATATCAGAAATATTGAGATTATATATGTTTCAAATAAAAATTTTGTTACTATGTAACAATTGTAATAAACCCCCAAAATATCTTAACAGAGTAGACTTAACTGTCTTATTGTAAATATCTTAACCAAGGGCACACATAACTTATTTTGAAAAATCCTCACATGAGGTAGATCTAATTGATCTCATTGTTACTCCTAATAGGGTAAGATCATCAGAAGTGATTTTTCTTTGTAAGCTTTAACAAGATACTTTATTTACTGCAGTAGTGAAGTTTTGTGGGTCTCATCCCCATTGCAGTTTTTACCTTCTAACAAGAGTTTTCTGCAATACCAAAATACTAGTGTCATGAGTACTTAATTTCATGTATGTGTATTATTTATTTTACATGCATTTACATTTTAGCAATGATACTATATGTTTGGTGTATGCAATCTACTCAATCGGTTAACACGGAACAGTGGTTACAAAGAATTGATTAAAAGTTTTTAAGGGTACTTATTCACCCTTCCCCTCTCAGTACACACCCTTTCCATTATCCCAACAATTGGTTTCAGATCTAGTTCTCTTGATTTGAAGGTTTAATCACTGAAGAGAAAAGATCTTATGATAGAAATGTATACACTTGATAAAACTACCGAGAATCAGAAGTTACAACTGCAGATCTATGTTGAACAGTACAAGGAAGCCAAAGAGAAACTCAAGGAGATGTTTATTAAGAGAAAGGAAATGGAACTTCACTTTCATGAGATTTTTTATCATGAAGAATAGTTTCATGACCCATTTGACACATATGGATCTCAATCTAGTAGCACCTATGATGCATCTGAAGGAATCATATCAAAGATATCTTAGATCAATCAATAACTTACTGAACAAGTGAAAGAACTGTAGATCTAACAAGATACACAAATGGTTAGAATGGTTGAAGTCTTGAATGATTCAAAGAAATATAAACAAGATGGAAACATGGCTATTGATGATAGAAGATAGATGACTGAAAAGTTACAAGAGAAAGAAACTGAGATATAAGGACTTACTAAACATTACTTTGAGATCACCAATGAAGTGGTTTCTATGAATCATGAAGCAAACCGAGTGAATACTGAACTTGCAGGAAGAATAGAATATATTCATGTATTGAATGAAGAAAATGAAAAACTGAGAAATGAATTGAAGATTTTACAACAACATAATGAAGTGATTAAGAGACCTGAAGAAAGGACTAAGAGAATGGATGAATTTATGAACTATCAAAGAAGACTGGATAACAATACCAGATTAGGGTATACTAAGCAAGGAAAATTATCAGATCAAGCTGAACAAAGGAATGTATACTCAAGAATGAAGCCCAAGAAACCCTCTTCCCATCACTATGGAAAACTAGGCCACACATCTGTATCATCTTAAAATTGAAGCACTTCCATTTTGGTAGGTTTAGCGCCCTCGTTTAGTGCATTTTCATATTATATTAGCATTTAGGATGCACATGCACTTGATTTTGCATTTCTAGGTGAAATCAAGGTTAGTGTCCTACAGGACCTCCTTAATCTCCCTTTCCATGATTCTATATTTTTTTGTAGAACCTATACATCATCTCTCCTAAATATTAATCACTCTTACTCTTTGGCCTCCGTGCCTCTATCCAACATCCTGATATGTTTTCTCACCTTCACGGGTCCCCAGTTGACCTAGGAATCCTACAGATTTCCCAAGGTGACCAACCTGAAACCTTAGTTCAGGGTTGAGGTTGACCCTAACCTAGGTTAGGGTTGAGTTTTTCCTTAACCTAGGTCAAGGATGAGGTCAACCTTGATCCCTATCAGGTGATGGTCCCCACTTTCAAATTTGGAGCCTATCGGGGTTCTCAAACTTAAAATAGGTCCCCGTGTTTGTATGCGGAAGTGTTTTCCCTGATATTCAGATTTATACATCCCCTGCTTGGTTGGTGATTGTAATTGGAACATAATTCAAGGTGAAATTTGAATTTGGGTCCCTTGCATTGCCCTAGGAGGTCTATGTTGAGATCTCTATATAAACACTCTCTTTTGCCTTCATTTGGACATGAAAAAACATGATATGACATGAAAAAGAATCATAAAATGATATGATGCAATTATGATTTTGGACATGATTATGAAGCAAGAAAGCAAGAGGATGACATAGAAGGACAAGATATGATGATGCATTAATACATTTTCAAGCACTTTGTAGACAAGCCATTATGGATCTTCTTTGGAGCAAGAGACACATCTTCCTTCTTTCCTTCTTCTTGGATCCACCATTTTCAAGCTTCAAGCATTCAAAAGGACATTATCATGGGGTAGAAATTATGGATTGTGAGTTTTGTAGGAGTACTTTATCCTTGGGGGCTTCGTATGCTTTCCTTATCACATTCAAATATATGCATTGCTTTCTCGTTTTGAATTCACGTTAGGGTTTTTAATCTAGAGGATTAGATCTTGACATTACACATTCAAAGATTTTCCCAAAAGCAATACACACACATACATTCTACTATATTCGGCTATTCATGGAGGTGGAGATCACCAAAATGGGGGTTTGACTATGGTAAAACCCTATATAGCCACCCCGAAACCCCTCTTTTTCAGATATTTGTAGGTGTTATTTTGGGAGTTATAGGTTCAGGAACAGTGAAATAGAGTACAGATTTGGATACCCTTTTCAGTAAACTTTCGGGATCCGAAAACATAATTTGGATCCAATACTTTTTAGGTCGATTGTGACCTAGGGTGCAATTGGAAATTTTGGCAAATGGTGACATTGACTTGAGGGTGCAAATTGGAACTATCTCAGAATGGAAAAAATATTTCTGGGTTTGTTTGTCTATGCATTTCTATTCCAAATTTGGTCTCAGATTTTCCACAAAATCAACACAAGCTTCAGAAAATGACATTTTTAGACCTTCTATGATGTAAGGTTAGTATTTTATTCCTTTAATCATTTTTCAAAATGTCAATACAATCTTGAAATACTTTCAATATAAATTAAATGTAAAGGATTAAATTATGGCATTGGTCTCTTCTACATATGAACATCTAGTTTGGAAATACTATCTAGGAGATCAACAATAGAATCATCATTTTCTTCTTTACATTTTGGTGAACCCGCGATAGACAACTCTTTCTCTTTTGTGTTAGATTTACATTTCATATTAAGATTTTTCATGGATATATAAGTAGGTTTTCTTTTATGCTCTTGCATTTATATTCCAAAAATACATAAAAATATATAATGTTTCTTTAAAAACATAAATTTTTTTTTACATGCTTTTTATTTTATTTTGTGTTCAATATGTATGACTCTTGTTTTGAATACTTTGATGAAGATTTTATTTTACAAGAGAATAGATCCCTTAATGAGGTACATGGAAGTGAGAATGAAAATGGTTCAAATGAGATCTCCATGGATCCTATTCCTATTTTATCCTCCTCCACAACTTCTCCAATTGACCTCTACCATAGGATGTGTGTATGGTTACCTTCATACTCCTCTATTTGCAACATTGAGGCACCTAGAATGTTATTCCCTAAACCTTTGATGATGGTAAAAGGATGTCCTTGAATGACTATTATGGGTAAACCTAAAGATCCTTTGGATTTCTCTGATAATATGGATTCCATTTCACATACTTATTGTACACAGAATAATCCTCAATCTACTGTTGTAGCTTCTTTACCTCCTTCTCAACTTGTGCTTCCTCAAGCACCTAGGTTAACTTCTTCCTTTAAGGGGTATGACTTAGTTGATCAATTACACGCTACTCCAGCCAAGATATCTTTATGGGAATTGCTTCAAATTTCTCCTACATATCATGAGGCATTACAAAAAGCCTTATCTACTCTTCTGGCTCCACCTCCTAATCAAGAGAAAATTAATTTATTCTTGGAGTGCATGCATACTATTCCTTATGTACCTCCTATTGTATTCACTAATGATGATTTACCTTCTGTTGAGGTGCATAATCAATATGATTCTCTTATGGTTGTTGTTTCTATTAATCAGAGTATCATTCGTAGAACATTAATTGACAATGGATCTAGGCTTAATGTTTGTAGCATGGATATGCTCAAGGCTATTAAAGCCAATATTATGACCATTCAACTGGATAATATCCCTATTTGTGGATTTGATAACATCACAAAGAAAACATTGGGTATTATTATGCTACCTATCAAGATTGGTCCTGTCCTTCTTCACATGCCTATTCATGTTATGCCTAGACCTCTCAATTATAACCTTTTGTTAGGAAGACCTTGGTTACATACTATGCATGCGATTCCTTCTACTCTACATTGTAAGGTAAGGTTCATTTATAATAATCTGATGTATACATTACATGTGGATGATGCGCCAAATCCTTGCTTGAATGCAGAATATGCTAAGATCTCTGAACCCATACAACCAAGTAAGGAACCTGAGAAACCTCCTGAAGTTAAAGAAGTTGAAGTTCTATCCTCGTCTTTAATGGAAGATGATTGAGGAACATTGGATTTTAATCCTTCTTTTATAGGAGAATACAAAGTTTCTAACTTAGAATTCATGAAGGAACAAAATGGGTTTGAAAAGTAAGTCTTTAGTCCTTCTCCACTTTCTGGGGAATTAAAAAGTAACTTTGTTTCTGCCTCTCTTGAAGAAACAATTGAGACAATAAAAATAGATTGTTATGACATTGTGACATATGCCACTCCTTTAAATAAATCTGATATAGCTGATAGATATGGATCTGGTTACCATTTACTTAGGAAATCAAGATTCAATGGGAAAGGATGTGGAAAATATGAGCAAGGTATACAAGTTCCCTTGGACAATGAAGTTTATGATTATACTTATGGGCTAGGATTCAATCTTTATAATCAACCATCGGCTTTTCCTCTTAATATTAATCATATCTATGGTGGACACTTGAAATTGGTTAATCCGCTTCTCCTTGACATGGATCAAAAACCTAGTTTGGATATCTTTCCTCAAGATGAAGCCTTGGCTGATTTTTTAGGAGATTATCAAGATTTACCTATATTTCATCATAAAAGAATAAAGTCTTATTGTTTGAATAATGAAGCCTATTTTGGAGAACCTGATGAACATAATATTTCTCCTTTGCCAATGGATTCTCCCATACAAAGTAATTTATTAATAAATGAGACTACGGGAATTCAAATGGATGAGAATGACTCTGAAAAAAAAATCAAAGTGGGAAAATGTTTGAACCAAGATGAACATGATCAATTAGCTTCCCTTTTGCTTGAATATAAATATATATTTTCTCGGACATATTCGGATATGTCAGGCATAGATCCTAAGATTTTTACACATAATATTGTTGTTAAACCTAATATTAAACCTGTGAAACAAAAAATCTGAAAGATGAATCTGGGCATTGCTTTGTTAGTTAAAACTGAAATTGAAAAGTTATTAGGTGTCGGGTTCATCCATTCTATCGATTATTCTGAATGGATTTCCAATATTGTGGATGTTTCTAAAGAAGAGAATAAGATAAGGATGTGCATTGATTTTCAAGATTTGAATAAAGCATCCTTAAAAGATGATTTTCCCCTACCCACTATTGATATGATTGTGGATTCAACAGTGGTTCATGGTTTATTGTCTTTTATGGATGTGTTTTCAGGTTATAATCAAATATTTATTCCTATAGAAGATCAACTTAAAACCATATTTATTACACCGTGGGGAACATTCTATTGGGTCATGATGCCTTTTGGATTAAGAAATGCGGGAGAAACCTATCAACATGATATGACCTTGACTTTTCATGATTACATCCATAAGATTCTAGAAGATTATGTAGATGACATCTTGGAAAAATCTATACAAAGAAAAGACCATTCGTTTATTTTAAGACAAATATTTGAAAGGATTAGGAGTTATAATATGAGATTAAATCCTAAGAAATCCACTTTTGGAGTTGATTTTGGTAAAGTATTAGGATTTA
Organism: Thuja plicata; assembly: GCA_018584345.1. Taxonomy (NCBI): domain Eukaryota; kingdom Viridiplantae; phylum Streptophyta; class Pinopsida; order Cupressales; family Cupressaceae; genus Thuja; species Thuja plicata. The sequence goes on from MU223159.1 coordinate 2,250,659, forward strand.
TAATCTCTAAGCGAGGCATAGAAGTGGATACTGAAAAGATTGATGCTATTGTTAATATGCCTCCTCCTAAGAATATTTCTCAATTACATAGTTTACAAGGAAAAATTCAATCTATTCGTCGCTTTGTTTCTAACTTAGCTGATAGAATTGTTCCTTTCGCTTCCTTGCTTAGTAAAGATACCAATTTTTCTTGGAACCAGGAATGTAAACAATCATTTGAGCAATTTAAGGAGTATCTTTCCAATCCTCCTATTTTTCAACCTTCTCAATTCAATAAACCCTTCTATCTATATACTTTTGCCACTTCCCATGCTGTGAGTGCAGTATTGGTTCAACATGATAGTGAAGGTAAGGAAAGACCGGTATACTACATCAGTTGGACTTTACTTGAATACAAAACAAGATATACTGATTTAGAAAGACAATGCTTGGCTTTAGTTTATGCTTGTCAAAAACTCAGGCATTATCTATTGAATGTTAAGGTTAATGTAATTGTAAAATTTGATCCTCTCAAACACCTTTTCTCAAAAAATAATCTCTCTGGTCATTTGGCTAAATGGGTGATGTTACTTACTGAATTTGATCATAATTTCATTCTTCAAAAGTCTATTAAAGGACAAGATTTAACTGATTATCTAGCTGAAGCTCCTTGTCCTCATTCTCATAAGAACTTTTTCTTAATAGAATTCCCCAATGAGAATATTTTAGCTATTAAACAAGAAGATGTTTGGGAATTATATTTTGATGGTTCTAGATGTAAGACAGGTTCTGGTATAGGCATCATCTTGGTCCCTCCTACAAAGAAACCAATCCCTATGTCATATAAATTGACCTTTCCTTGTACTAATATTTAATATTGTGGAATATGAAGCCCTTATAGCTGGCTTATGGGCAACTTCATCCCTTCACATTAAGAACTAGGAAATATATGGGGATTAACAATTGATTGTTGAACAAATCAAAGGGGGTTATCAGACTAAGAATGATAAAATGTCACAATATAAAGAATTGGCTCTTGATATCCTTTCACAATTTTCTTCTTATATGATTTAGACTTTACCTAGGAAAGATAATTGATATGAAGATGCTATGGCAAGCATAGCTTCCTTGGTATGTCTGGAGAATAATGCCGAAGACTTCCATTTTACTATACATACTCTTAAACAACCTACAATTTCTAATAATGTTAATGTTGATTGTTGTAACTTGCATTTGGATGAATGGTATTCTTATATCTTTTACTTTTTGAAAGACAATACATTCCCTGAATCAGCAACAAGGAACATGCGTAACCATATTAGGAAGCTTGCCACAAGATATATATCATTTTGGGCGATACTCTTTACAAAAATTCTTATAATGGTTTGTTATTAAGATGTCTTGGTAGAATTGAAGTCCTGATAGCTTTAGCAAAAGTTCATTCTGGTTCTTGTCGAGGACATTTTGGTGGGAAATCTTTAGTTAATAAAATTCTTAGAATGGGATATTATTGGGAAATAATGGAACAAGATTCCTTTACATTTGTTAAGAATTTTCCTTGATGTTAGCAACATGGTAATTTAATTCATGCTCCTACTCTTGAGCTTCATAATCAAGTTGCTCCATGTCCTTTTAGCATTTGGGGATTTGATCTTATTGGAAAAATTTCACCAGCTTCTTCTCAAGGACATACATTCATTCTCACAGCTACAGATTACTTTACAAAGTGGGTAGAGGCTATTCCTCTCCTCTCAACAACTGCAGATGTTATATGTGATTTTATTTTGAATCATATTATAGCACGGTTTGGTATTCCTTCAATGATATTTTTGGATAATGGTACTTCCTTTAAAAATAAAGAAGTCACAAATTTCTTGGAGAAATATCATACTCAACATAGATTTTCTACTCCCGACTATCCTCAATCTAATGGTCAAGCATAAGCATCGAACAAATTTATTCAACAAATCCTAAGGAAAACAATCAATAAGCATGTGAAAGATTGGAATACCCAACTTACTTATGCTTTATGGGCTTATAGGACTAGTTTCTGCACTGCCACTTGTACTTCTCCTTATAATCTTGTTTATGGTACTGATGCTATTATGCATTAGAATTAGAAATACCTTCTTTACACATTTCATTCCATGGGATAATTGATAAAGATACCTTCTAGGAACAATGATTACAATAATTAGAGATGTTGGATGAACAATGGACAAATAATTTGGAACATATTAAGGCTTATCATAAATCACTCCAAAAACACTACAATCATAAGGTAATTGAGCAGTCATTTTTGGTAGGTGATTTAGTCTTATATGAAAATTAAAGGAATGTAAATGCTTTACTTGGTGAAAAAGGGAAATTTATCCCTAATTGGTTTGGACCTTTTGTGGTTATTAAGGATTTTACTTTAGGTGCTTATAAGATTGCTGATATGAATGGTGTTCCCCTTAAGGAACCTATTAATATTATGCATCTCAAATGATATTATCCATAATACATCAACTTTTCTTTATGTATTCCCTATTGAATGGTTACGTCTATTTTGTAGGTTATATGATTTGAATACATTCATACATTAATTTCATTTCTTTTCTTTATCTTAAGTTTTTTTGTATTGATGAAAAGAACAAGTAATCAATCATAGAACTAACTGGACAATCAAAATTTTCATATATAAATATCCAAGAGTTTGGTACATATATGGAACATATGCCATGGCTATCAATCTCTATCTCTATGCTCTGAAGGGTGGTGGATCCCAGCTATTTTTTCTCTATGGTGTGATGCAAAATATATTGGTACGGTAGTCCATGTGTGACTCCTCAATATTCTCATCTCATGGTTGTGCTCCTGAGCTCTCTATAGGTCAGCCATCAATCTCTCTTCCCTTTCTCTGCACAACCTCAACTCTTGGTGGACGCATGCAAAAATATTGGCATGTCAGCTAGGATCTATCTATCCAATAAGGGACTCTCGCTCGCTCACTAGTAGTTGGTAGGATAAACAGGTATCCTTCAAAACCTTGGATACAAAGCTCCTCCACTCTACTATGCTAGCTACAAAATTCAAACATATCTGTCTTTTAGTACTTCTTCTAGCAATTTTTTTTTTCGAAACCTGGATCTCCCTCTTGGGTATCATCAAAAGATCTAGATGGTGGGGGCATGGAGTGACTACCCTCTCCTCTCTCACTACATCTAGGTCTAGGTGGTGGTGTCTCTATGTGTGCGTAGGGAGGTCAACATGATCTCAACAGAATGTCATGGGTCACCTGATCATCTGCACTAGTACTACCACCTAGGGGAATATTCTCCGCTCTCTCATATTCTATCTCATGTGCTCCCTCATCTTCTCTTTCCTTTTCTCTCTCCTCCTCCATGAGATCTACCTCGGGAAAGGGATCCTCCTAATCTCTATGATCCTCCTCCTCCTCCTCTAGCATATCACCACCTCGATGCATCCTCTCTGAAAGACCTGGATCACCTATAGGGTAGTCATTAGGGAAGATGGGATGGGTCTCCTGTAGAATCTAGTATTTGCTATAATCTCTTCTCACCCCTGGGTGAGATAGAGTAGTGTCTACCTCTATATTCTCTATCTCATCTATATCGCTATCAACAATATCTGCTACTGTAGGTCTGCATATCGTGCTGGGTCTTTGGTAATATCTCGTCGGATACCCATACTGAGGTACTGTCTGAGGGACTCCCTGTGTCAAACCAAACTTCCTCATAACTCTATTAGAATAACATGGTGTCACTGCACAACTATTTGGACCCTCTAGCACCTTGCACTACTAGGAGTGTCTCAACTAGTATCGAGTATCTGGCTATCCTATCATCTAATAGTATGGTCTCCATATCACATCCACCCCTGGTATACAGTAAAAGTGTACCCTCCAAAAGAAGATATCTCTATACTGCCAGACATCTCCTAGTGGATAAGCAAAGTCTCTCGGTGTGCTCGCATCTAATATCACTAGAAAACCCTATGGTGGAGTACATGCATAATGTTCAAACATCCAAACCTGTAACAAGTTGCATACCATAAGACTCTCCCACTAAAATATCACTAGCTAACTCAACTCATGGTAAAGATGGGCTAACATGTTGCATCCTTACGAGAAAACAACTCTATCACCCTCCATCATGCATACAAGATCGGTAAATGGTGCTAGGAAAACTGTACCCTTCATGTTGGGTATCACAACCAATGAGAGTATACATAGCATTACTTTCCATACCAAAGCTGTCAGACCTTCTAGTATGGATGATAAGGTGATCTGATCTGATCTGGTCCTCATCTGTGGTACCTGTCCCAAACAATACTCTCCATCTGCAAACACCTTGGGTGGACCCCGCTATACTCTCAGTCTAATAGGCTCACCTCTGACTGGAAGTCATAGGATCCTATACACATCCTCCAATGTGATCATGATCTCTCCTGATGGAAGATTAAAGGAACAAGTGTCCTCGTCCCATCTCTCTATCATGGATGATATCATGGACTGATGGAACCTCATCTATGGTAGGACTGCTACCCAATACAATCCCAGATTTTTGGTAACTGTATATCCTCATACTATAGCTTAGACGGGTTCTCTTTGACAGCTAATAGAACCCCACCAAAGGGATGCTCTCAGAGATGGACCAGATCTTGTAGCACAAACAAACATCATATCAGTCATCTATCATAAAGTAACTGCAATTCTCACTTGACCTAGTCAAGGTCAACCTTTTTGGGTCACGATCGACCTTTTTGGGTGAAGGTTGACTTTTCTAGGTCAGGGTCAACCTTTTTGGGTTAGGGTCGACATTATCCCCAGAAAGGACTGGACCTTCCCAGTTATGGTTTACCTACCAAAATCAGGGTCGACATAACTAGGTCAGGGTCAAACTTCCCTATAAAAATAGTAATTTATCAATTAAAAACATAAAAAGCAAGGCACCTACATCAAGAAGTGGCTTTCTGCTGGCTAGACACTCTCTCAGGACCTCCACACGACTTACTCATAGTTCCTCTCTCTTTGGCATCTTTCTCCTCAATTCCAAGCTCTGTAAATGGTAAGAATGAGAAGGTAAGTGATCTCCATCTTATTTAAAGCTTCAAATTAGGGTTTTATTAGGGTATACCAAGCAAGGAAAATTCTCAGATCAATTTGAACAAAGGAATGTATACTCAATCCCGAAGCCCAAGAAGCCCTCTTGCCATCACTGTAGAAAACTAGGCCACGCATATGTATCATCTTAAAATGGAAGCAATTCCATTTTGGTAGGTTTAGCACCCTCATTTAGTACATTTTCATATTAGATTTGCATTTAGGATGCACATGCACTGATTCTACATTTCTAGGTGAAATTGGGGTTAGTGTCCTGCAAGACCTCCTTAATCTCCCTTTCTATGATTCCATCTTTTTGGGTAGAACCTATGTATCGGCTCTCCTAAATCTTCATCACTCTTACTCTTTGGCCTCCATACCTCTATCCAAGGATGAGAAAATGAGTACGAAGGCCAAAAAACTACACTAACCAAAAACAACCAATTGCCTTCTAGTAGGCAGGAGTATGAGTTTGCTATCAGGTCATCGCAAACTCAGTGACTACACCAATAACCTAAATGAAGGATTTTAATCTATTATGATTGATGTAAGATGATATGCAAGATGCAGATTTGTTGTTAATCCAAGATACTTAGAGATTCAGTTTTAAACCACCAAATTGAAGTGTTTAATATTCAATTTAATAACACAAAATTGAAAAGTGTGCTCTAAATTAGGTTTGCATGCATGAAAGTAATACCAAAAATTATAGCTAAATGATTAAAAGAAAAATGAAATGCAAGAAAAATAGAATGCATAATGTAGCATAATAATGATAATAAAAATTAGGATCCTTGTGAAGGAAATGAGTTTCTCTTTTATAGAAATCTCTCTTGAATCGATGGTCGAGATCAAATTAAAAGAGTGGCTCAGATTTGATTGAAGAAGCACAATCCATGTGCAAGTGACGTGATTGGTCAAAAGATTCAGTTGACTGAACTGACTGATCAGTCATTTTAGAAACTTCCAAAATCAGTTCTTAGTTAACTGAAATGTTTCCAAGATGATAAATAGTGGAGAATCAGTTAACTGAGTGGAACTATATTATTTCCATTTTGATAATCAGTTAACTGTATTTGATGATGTCATATGCATTTTTAATAATTTAAATGATTTTGAATGCATATTTGTTTTTATTAATTAATTTAACTCCCTTTTTTTACTTAATTGATAATTTAGCAATTTTATTTAATTAATATATCTGAATATCAATTAAATAATTAACATAAGTTTTATTTTCCAATATATTATGAATTCAATAATTAATTAATTAATCAAGTATGATGATTGATTAGGACATAGGGTTTAGGTCAGATTAGCTGCAAATTGATATATTGAAGAATTGCATGTTTGATTTAGGACTTAGGGTTATCAAGATTAGGGTTTCTTGATTAATTATTGAGATTAGGGGTCTAGGGTTCAGATGCCCATTTTTATGTGATTACATTTGCCCCTCTTTGAATTGATGTGCAATCAACACATTGATTCAAAGACTTGTTAGCGAGAAGACCCAAAATAGTTTGATTTGAAGCGATGAAACCATTCTTTTGAAGAAGAAGAAGACCGAATTCAAGCTTGATTGGACGAAGATCGATTAAAAGATATAAAATAGAATGCCCAGTTTGATTTGAAGCCATGAAACTGAACATCTCTCAAGAACTCTTAAACCTTTTGATTGGTTTGAATGAATAACAAGTTTGATTTGAAGCAGTGAAACTGATTACCATCAAGAGATTTTATTAGCAAGAAAATTGACTTTATTTGAAGGGATGAAGCCAATTTGATCAATGTATCTAGTTTCAATAATCAATAACCCGTATAAGACCGATATTTTCTTGTTTTGAGTGTATTCATTACTGTAGAAGACCATTGATTAGGTTGGCTTTGATTTAAGATGATCTCAACTTGATTTGATGAGATGAAGCTGAGATGCCCCAAGCGATGGGGTTTTGATTGAGGATGTGATCAATGGAATGTTGATGTCCTAATCCTACCCCCTCAGGAGCAAAATTGAAATATTTCTAGGTGTCCCAGTGATGAGAATCAATTGGATTGATAACATGATGCAAGAAGAAGCTGATTTGAAATAGGTCCCAAGTGGTTAGGACCAAAGATGTACATGATGGGAGGTCCTATTGACCAAGACTGACCAAAAGTATGATACATGGATTGACTGGAAGAAAAGTATGAGAGATTTCCATTGGTTGTGCAAGCGCTCAATTTTAGATTTTGATTTTGATCCTGAAAATGGAACCAGGACAGTCGAATTAGCAAGGGGTGTCATCTTCATGCACAAATGACCACTTGATGATGAGAAGATTGATCTATAAGAACCCTAGATCCTTCACATTGGAGAGAGATATTAATATTATGCAGATTTCAACACAATGCAGATGCAGATGCAAGACTAACATTAATGCAACCTAAGGTGTAGTTACTGAACTTTTAGCATTGAAAATTTTCATCATTGAGCAGTTTTGGAACATCAGAGTTGATACAATCCTTACTAGTATGACTGTGACCATAAGAATATAAATATGAATTTCATCAGATAAGATATGAGAAACTAACATAATCATCGAGGCAAAAAAGTTGAGATGACTTGAACATTTTTTCGAGTTGATGTTGTAAGAGTGCATCAGTATCGAGGCATTCAAAGCCAAGATAACCATGAGTACGATCCTACGTAAACAAGCAAAGCAATATTAGTGAAGGAGATAATTCTGACCTCACCTTGGCATACAAATTAATAGGATCATGGGATGTGAGGATTTTCTATCTTAATGCAGGAGCTCTTACCACATACACCCTATTTATTTAACGTATAGGATTATTGGGAAAACACCAACAAGTAGTAGGCAAAGAAAAGATTAACGAAAAATCAATGAGAAAATACAACATACAAATAGAATTCCAACGTACTTCAGCCAATTTCAAAGTTTTTGAATGTGTATATTTATGAGGTGTTGAGAAACACCATTGTTCTTGTGAGTGCGATGTGTTTGATTTATATCGATATGTTGTTTATGTTTGTGGTATCCAATATGTGTTAAGAAACACAGATGCGTCCAAAGATAGTGTTAAGAAAAACTATTGATTAGGTGTTGAGAAACACCTGTTTGTGTCAGTAGCGAGTTGTCCTTCAGAAATGACAAGATTATTGACTCTGGTGTAAGACAAAGATACAATATAATTGGGGACCCATGCCCCATGATAACAAATGATTACTGACTTGATTCATACTATGAGGACAAATCTAATTTGATTGCCGCCAGGTTATGACTTTGGATTGGTTTCAAGCCAAGAGGGTTTTTAGAAGAACCAAAGTGTCACGAAAGTGACTAAAAACTATGTACAAACTGAAGCAAAGGATTGGCAAGACCAAGCATTGATAGATGGAGTGCTGAGTACAAGAGGTGCCTATTTACCAGGTTTTCACCTACTTGGCAGAGATTCTATTTTTGCTACCATGGCACCTGTTTACCAGGTTTTCACCAAGGCACTTTTTCTTCTTTTTCAATTTTTTTGTATTTTTGTATTTTTTGTTGGGTAAAAGTATAATAGTGTGTCATAGTAGACGACATCCTAGGAGGGTCTGGTTGGAATGGGTCTGGCCGGACCCTCGTGGTGCCCTTTAGGCGCCAGGTGGCACCTATGTGGCGCGAGGGGTCCGGTCGGACTTCCAAAAGTATATAAAAGGGAAAAAAAGGCCCACACGGGTCATTGTCATTTAGCGGGTCAAGGCTTCTGAAAGAGCTACAGGGGTATTCCAGCCAGAAGAGGTAAGTACATTTTTTATTTTTTTATTTTAATGTTTTTGAATGTTTTTTTTTAGTTGTTTTTGTTTATTTAGTATTAAATAATTGTTTTTTAATTAAAAATCCATGTTTAATAGTTATTTTTTGTTTAATTAATAGAAAATAGTTGTAATTTAAAAGAAATATTTTAATTT
>MU223159.1:2266562-2290152 GCA_018584345.1 Thuja plicata
GAACTACCAATTTGTTCCCCTGCTATATCAATAGGTTCTTCCTGAATATCAATAGGTTCTTCCTGAACTTCAACATGTTGATCTTGATTATGTTTTGTCTGATACATTTTGTCATCCTTTGTTCGATAATATTTTCTTAATCTATTCCTTTTATTCCCCATTGCAAAAATTGTTCAAGTTGAAAAATATAAAAGAATCACTTAATTGAAAAAACTCACACATTTCTATAAAAGCCTACGCTCATAAGCAAAAAAAATATATACATATTTATCATTCACAAAATCACAACAATCTAATCTTAAAAAATTTCTCAAGGACAATGAAAAAATTATAATTACTCCAAAATAATTGCAAAAAAAAATTCAAACCCTACCTTAAACCACCACTCGACAGAAACCGTGCAAAGAACAATCCAACAACCTTGAAATTTCTCAAAGCTTTCACAATCCTCAAATTCAATCTCAGAGAAAAAATCTATAAACCTGTATATCGAATACTAGCCAAAATCCTCTTAATAAAGAAAACCAAATAAGGTTTTCAATGCATGCAACACCATAAACAGGTAAACTGCCCTGTGAAAAATAGAAAAAAAATCAGTTAACTTGAAAAACACTAAATCAAAACTTGACATGCAATACAAAATAAAAAATTAAAATAATTAATAAATTCAAAAAACAATAAAAAATCACTTAATTCAAAATAAAAACCACTTAACTCTTCCAAATAAAATTATAAAACTCTAAAACTATTAAAACTATTAAAACTATAAAACTATTAAAAATCTATAAAAAAAATTGATTTTTTAAAAAACTATAAAAACTATAAAAATTATAAAACTATTAAAAATCTATAAAAAAATCAATTTTATTTAAAAAATGGGCATTGTGAAAATTTAGATTTTAGGGGCTGGCCATGCATGCGACCGTGTTTGGTCGCCTAATGCGTCCGGTTGTACTTGGTCCGGCTGGACCCACATGGAATCCTATTGGCAGCCAAGTCATAAAAAATGGGTGGCTTTCTCAAGTTCTCCCTTCTGGACCTCAATTCTCTGTCAAAATTTACCTTTCTATAAAATCTAAAAATACCCTTTTTTAGATCTCGTAGTCAAGATTATGGTTGTGTAATTTTTATCATGTTTTGGTTTCATATAATATATTATAAGTTGAAAATAATTTGAGTAGGTATTTTAACATATAAGAACACGCTCATTTGAAAAATATTAAAAATAACAAATCATGTCAGAAAAATTAAAACTTTATATTTAACACTAGAGGAGAGAGTCCTCTTCAAGAATATGTAATTATTTTTTTTACTGGTCTAGATTTGATAGGGAAAATTGAACGCGGACAAAAAAATGTTGATTTCAGGTAACACCGACTTTGGATAGTTATAACAGACAAAATATTTAACGAAATCTAATCTTTGTTTTTTTATGCGTTAGCTATACATGTCATCTAAAACATATTATGGAATCAGAGGAAAACAATATTATTTTCATATAGTTTGTTAACGCGGACTAGACCCTAGATTTTCAGCATATTTCAAGAATAAAAAAATAGACTTCAAAAATTAAAAAACTATGTCAAATTTTTTTCAAATTTTTTTAAAAAAATTATATGCCTAAACTTTATCAAATTTTACACATTTCAGTAGTTTACATCATCTTCAAATTCTAAACACAAATGCCACTTTTATGTTGTTAAAGTTTAAAAATTTGAATGTTGTCATCCTTTTCCTTTATAAAAGTGTGACACAGGTTTGTACTTTTATTTATTTTATTTTATTTTTTCTCTTTTTCTCTTTTTCTCTTTTTCTCTTTTTTTGATTTTTCTCTTTTTTCTCTTTTTTTTTCCCTCCTTTTTCTTTTTTTCTCCTTTTTTTTTATTGATGCATAAAGGCGCCTTTTGGTAGGTTTTTACGAGGATGATCATTTTTTTAGGACTTTTTCCAATTTTGAAATTTTTTTTAAGATCATAAGTATGTATATGGTGCTGATCACTGAGAATGCCTTAGGTGTAGAACTTCTTAAGATGGAGAGTGTTGATGGGTTCCTGAAGTGGTTCTCCTTCAGGTGTGGAGAGTAGATAGGCTCTGGAGCTGAATGCTACAGTAATGATGTAAGGACCCAACCAGTTGGGCTCAAACTTCCCCTTGTGCTCTCTATGTGATTGATTGCGGGGATTTTCTCTCAACATAAGGTCACCCACCTAAAGCTCTCTAAGTCTGACTTTCTTGTTGTATCCTCTTGAAATTCTTTTCTGATAAGCTCTGAGGTGATCAAATGCCACTTTTCAACGTTCATCTAGCAGCTCTAGTTCTTCAAGTCTCAAAACTCTGTATTCTTCATCTAGTATAAGTCTGCGCAAAGAAATCCTAAGAGATGGGATTTCTACCTCTAGGGGTAAGACAACTTCTACCCCATATACCAGTGCAAATGGGGTTTCCCCTGTAGGTGTTCTGATGCTTGTTCTGTAAGCCCATAATGCAAGATTGATTTGCAGGTGCCAATCCCTTCCAAACTTGTTAATCGTACAACGCAAGAATTTTAGCAAATTCTTATTTGAGGCCTCATCCTATCCATTACCTTGCGGGTAATATATGGAAGAACAGTGTTGTATGATTTTGAACTTTTTACACAACTCATTTATGGTGTTGTTATTAAATTATCCTCCATTATCAGTGATGATGGAGTAAGGTATGCCATAGAAACAAATGATGTAGTTTAGAATGAACAATGAGACTTATTGTTCAGTCACTTTAATGAGTGGGATTGCCTCAACCCACTTGGTGAAATACTCAGTAGCTATAATAATGAACTTGTGTCCATTAGATGATGAGGGGTGAATCTTCCCAATGAGATCAAATTCCCATTGTTGAAAGGGCCATATGTGACAAAGGGAATGAGCTCCCTTGGTGGAGTGTCTATAAGATTTCCATGAAGCTATCATTTCTTATAGGTTTTTGCAAACCTGATAGCTTCTTTCTCCATATCTGGCCAATAATACCCTGCTCCAAGCAGTTTTCAGGCCAGAGTTAGACCGTTAGAATGAGAACCACAAATTCCTTTGTGGACTTTAGACAACGCATGTTTGGACTCTTATTTTTATAGACACCTAAGAAAAGTACCATCTAATCCTTTCCTATACAAATCATTGGCCATGAGAACATACCATGAGGCATTGCAGATCAGGTGTCATTTTTCATTTCTGGTTAGTCCATCAGGAATGACCTCATGGCACAAGTAAGAGTAGATATGATGATAACAGGATGATTCATGTTCAATGACTGAACAAACCATTTGGGATTTGGGGGAGTTGTAGGAAGGGAAATGGATTTATTCCACTAGGAACTCATAGCAGAAATTGTCCTCTTTTTACTGTGAGGAAGCTAGTGTAGCCATGGCATCAACTGCTCTATTCTGTGTCCTTGGCACTTGTTGAAATGTGATAAAATTGAAATATTTCTTAAAGTCATCAACCATTAATTTATAAGGCATGAGTTTGTCATCCTTAGTCTGGTATACATCATTGATTTGGTTGATTACAAGTTGAGAGTCACCATGGATATGTAACTCAGAAACATTCCATTCAAGAGCCAGGTTGATTCCATTTTACCAGTGCTTCATATTCTACTATGTTTTTTGTACAAGGAAACAAGAGCTTGTACACCTTTGGAATGGAATAGTTTTGAGGAGTCAGAAACAAAATCCTGACACCTGAACCTTGTTGTGTGAAGGATCTATCGAAGAACATTTTCTAGGATTAGTGAGTGATGTGCAAAATAGATCCATCTAGGAACTCAAAATTGATTGGTTTATTGTCATGCAGTGGAGCATCTTCCAGTTGATCTGCAATTTCTTTCTCTTTGATTGCTTTATGCTCAATATATTCCATGTCAAATTCACTAAGAAGCATAACCCATTTAGCCAATCTGCCACTGAGGATAGCTTTACTTAGGAGATACTTCAAAGGGTAAATTTTAGCCACCAGTTTGACTGAGTGAGCCAACATGTAGTGACGTAGTTTCTAAGATGCAAAGACTACTGCTAGGAATTCTTTCTTGATCATAGAGTAGTTCATCTCATATGATAGAAATGTTCTATTGATATAGTAGATAGCATTTTCTTTCTTGTTTTCATCTTCTTGCACTAGAAGTGCCCCCAGTGATGTTGAGGTAGCTGAAATGTACATAATCAATGGTTTTCCTTGTTGAGGTGGCATGAGTACTGTTAGGTTAGCTAGGTACATTTTGATTTGAGTGAAACTTTTGTCATATTTTTCACTCCATTGATAAGTAATTCTCTTGCGTAGAGTCTTGGTAAATGGTTGTGCTCTATCAACCAACTATGAGATGAACCTTTTGATAAACTAGATTCTCCTTTAGAGTGTTCTCATCTAACTAATGTTCTTAGGAGGTGGCATTTCCAATATTTCTCGTACCTTTTTAGGACTGACCTCTATGCCTTTAGCTGAGATAATGTAACCCAATAGCTTGCCAGATGTAACATCGAATGCACATTTCTTGGGATTCAACCTTAACTTAAAATTTTCCATTCTATCCATGATTGGCCCTAAGTCTTGTAGGTGCATAGATCATTTCATTGTTTTAGTGAGCGTATCATCCACATAGTCTTCCATGGTTTTGTATATCATATCATGGAATGTAGTTGTTACTTCCCTTTGATAGGTAGCTCCCACATTTTTCAAACCAAAAGGCATGAAATTCTAACAAAATATTCCCCAGGCACATGTGAAGGCAGTATTTTCTTGATCCTCTAGAGCAATCTTGAATTGGTTGTACCTAGAGAAAACATCCATGAGAGAATACATTTCATACCCAGCAGTCATGTCTACAATCATGTCAATGTTAGGCAAAGGAAAGTCATTCATTGGACATGCTTTGTTTAGATCCCTAAAATAAGTGTAGACTTTGATGGATTTGTCTGGTTTTGATATTGGTACGATGTTGGAAATCCATTCTGCATAATCAATAGCTCAGATGAATCTAGGTTTGAGTAGTTTTCCAGTTTAGCCTTGATAAGTAATGCAACATGAGGGTGCATTTTTTTGATTTTTTGTTTTACTGGTTTTACTCCAAGAGCTATTAAGAGATGGTGCATGATAAGATCTGGATTGGTATGTATGAATTTGGGTAAGCACCTGCAAGTTGTACAACAAACACACACACTTCAATAAAGTCTTTATGCGGTTAGTGGGTTAGACAATACAAAATTAAAATGAATAACTACACTAACCAATAGTGACCCATTGCCTTCTAGTAGGAAGGAGTATAAGTTTTCTCTCAGGTCATCTTTGCAAACTCAGTGACTACACCAATAACCTAAATGAAGGATTTTAATCTATTATGATTAATCTATGTTGATATGCAAGATGCAGATTTGTTGTTAATCCAAGTTACTTAGAGATTAAGTTTTAAAGCACCAAATTGAAGTGTTTTATATTCATTTTAATAACACCAAATAGAAAAGTGTGCTCTAAATTAGGTTTGCATGCTTGAAAGTAATAACAACAATTAAAGCTAAATGATTAAAAGAAAACTGAAATGAAACAAAACTAGAATGCAAAATGCAACATAATAATGATAATAAAAATTAGGATCCTTGTTAAGGAAATGGGTTTCTCTTTTATAGAAATATCTCTTGAATCGACGGTCAAGATCGAAAGAAAAGAGTGACTCATATTCGATTGAAGAAGCACAATCCATGTGCAAGCGATGTGATTGGTTGAAATATTTGGTTGATTGAATTGACTGATTAGTCATTTTGGAAATTTCCAAAATTAGTTCTCAGTTAACTAAAATGTTTCCAAGATGATAAATAGTGGAGAATCAGTTAACTGAGTGGAACTAGATTGTTTCCATTTTGATAATTAGTTAACTGGACTTGATGATGTCATATGAATTTTTAATAATTTAAATGATTTTGAATCCATATTTGTTTTTATTAATTAATTTAATTCCCTTTTTTATTTAATCAATAATTTAGCAATTTTATTTAATTAATATATCAGCATATCAATTAAATAATTAACTTAAGAGATGACATGTAACTGATTGAATGTTTGATGATAATAAGTTGATGATCATGCAAAGTATTAAATTAGTTAATGTATTGTATTGTCATTGATGTTAACTTGATATAATCTATATGGTCATGGAAATATTGCCAAAGAATTCAAAGAAACGATGACTCAAAGGCTATGCTTTTAGTAATGCATATAAGTCAAGTATTCACTAAGTGACTGTATACAACAACGAAGTGCACATTGATGGTTAGAGTAAAAGAGAAAAGTCACAGTGTTACTCCATGAGAAAATGCACAGCATTACCAACAAGCAAAGTCACAGTGCTACCCGACGAGCAAAATACATAGTAACCTGATGGATAGAATTACAGTGTTGCCTGATGGAAAAGACAAGGACAAAGATCCTGATGACAACTGAAGTCACACTGATAGAACAGTCAGTTATCGCCGATGACTAACTAAAGTGTTGACCGACAGAACAAAGAGTTTAGATAATGACAAAATGCTTAGCTGTCAAAGAGTTAAAGATAGACTTAACTAATACTTATCATTGTTTTCATCATCCTGATAAAGCCAGAGATAAGTAATCGATTTAAAGCTGATTTTTCCAGTTGGCAAGAAGATCTCTTTGAGATAAAACTAGAGTTTTTTTAAAATCTAATTGGCAAGAATTGTGTATCACACCAAGAATCAAGAAAGCCAAGAAAAGGTCAAATCATGTCTATATAGAGACAAACCCAATTCATTACAAATTGTGTGGGGTAAAGAGAAAAGAGGGAAGATGCTAAAGAGATTCTGAAGGAGAAGAAAGTCTTCATTCAGACATGATCAATCAAGCTGAGGAAAGAGCTAGATTCTGTAGACACTGACAAACAATGAGACAACATCACAGAGCAAAAAAGTGTGGAGCAAAGATATAGGATTGATTATATTGATTAGAGAGATAATGCACTTACAATAGATCTGAAAATATGCAATTAAGTTTTATGTGTGAATAGATCATTAATGTTTCATTTTAACCATTGAATCATCAAGTCTCTTAACCGAGCAGGACTTAAAAGTCTTCTACAATTGAGATACATCCCAAGGAGTATCAAAAAGTTTGATCATAGAAAGTAGCATTGGATATGCCCGATACCTATTGACAGGCCAAATGAGTGTTTGATCAAGGATGGTAGCATTAGATGCCATATACTAGGTGACAAACTATCTTTTAAATCCTCTAACAAGGTCACACCTAACAGTGTGTCTATAACCTTTAATAGGGTTGGCTCCTAACAGAGCTCACTTCGGAAGAGTGGAAATTTGGGGTACCGGTCCTAGTGGTTTTTCCCTTAATAGGGTTTCTACATTAAAAATCCATGTGTTATGTGTTTATGTTTCATTAATTTAGTGTTTTACATTTCACATATGCAATTATGGATTGATCGGTATAGTCTGGATATTTACTATGTTTCAGTAAATAGTTTTCTGCTTATCGGTAAACATACAGAAGAAGGTTTTACAAAGAAATCTGACAAGTAGAAAATTGATATAAGTATTTTAAGGCATTCATCTTGTAGGATAGAAGATAAATAGAGGCATAATTTGTGGTTATAAGTTTTAAGGGTTGATTTAAGGATTAATTTTTGAGGCCACTAATTCACCCCCCCCTCTCATTTATTACTAAAAATTGGTATCAGAGCTTGTGTTCTTAAGAAGGAAGGTTTCAAGACCTAAGCTAAAGATCACAAGATGAACAGATGAGATGTGCCCAAGTTGATCAAAGAAAATTTTGCATCATGGCAGAGCAGAATAAGACTCCACTTATCAGGTATTGGAAATGATGTTACTCAATACCTAGATACTGAATATGTGTTTCCCACAGGAGTACCCATAGTTGAACAAATTGGAGAGAAGCATGAGCACAATTTCATGATGATAGAGCTTGCTTCCTCACTCTCCGATGCTAAATTTGAAGATGTCAAAACCTGCAAGACTGCAAAGTAGATGTGGGATAAATTGATGCTTGTACATGGTGGTGACAAAAATGTTTTGAGAGCCAAGGAAGAAATCCTTAGAGGAAAGTTTGATGATCTCAAAATGAAAGAAGGTGAAAACATCACACAATACAACACAAGAATAAAAGAGGTAGCCAATGCTATCCGAGGAGTTGGAGATGTACTAGAAGAAGATATAGTGGTAAGTAAAATTCTAAGAACCTTACTGTCTACTTATGCTATTAGAGTATCTGCCATTCAAGAAATGAGAGCAGTAGCAAATAGAAATATTACTCTAGATAGTTTGATTGGAAAACTGATTTCATTTGAGATGAATAAATTTGATAATAGTGTCTTACCAAATGTAGAGTCTGCATTCAAATATTCTTTGAGAATAAGTAAAACAAGTCATAAACACACTATGAGAAAAGATAGTGATAATGAAAGTGAAGAAGAATATCTTGATGAAATTGAAGCACTTATGGCTAGAAGAATGCAGAGAGGCAAAGGTAAATACAAAGGTAAATTACCACTTATTTTTTTAATTATAAAGAGATTGGATAGTTTGCGACAAGATGTCCTAATAGAAGAGAAGATGACAGAAGTAACGACAGATCATTTGAAAAGAATTTTGACAGAGGTGATTATAGAAGCTACTGACAATCAGAAAGAAGAGATACTTGAGACTATAAGGAAAAAGGAAAGAAGGCCAGTTACCTAGCTAAATGCAAAGATGATGATACTGACACCAAATCTAAGGAAGACATTGAGATGGTGTTTGTGGCAGTAAACGATGATTCAGATGATGATGAAGAAAGGCATGTAGAAAATCCACTCATATCTAAAGTTAGTAAAAATTATTTCTAGATCATAGATAGTGGCTGCACTCAACATATGATGGGTGACAAAAAAAATTTTGAGACTTTGGAATATGATAAAGGTGGTTCAGTAAGAATGGGTAATGACACACCTTGTCCAATTGAAGGTAGAGGAACCATAATGTTGAATAACCAGATAAAATGTGAAAATTCTTATTGGGTAAATGGATTAAATTATAATCTATTGAGTGTTTCTCAGTTGAATAATTCAAGTCACAGAGTGGCATTTGAAAATATGAAGGCAAAGATCTTCAATAAATCTGGAACTCTGATTGGTACCGGTGAGTATACAAAAGGTAACTTATTCTATCTGAATGATACTAACACCAGTTGCTTAATGGCTTGAAATGAAGACATATGGTTGTGGCACAAAAGATTGTGTCATGTGAGCTTTGACAACATGATAAAAATAAGAAAAAAAAAGAAATGTAAGAGGCTTACCAACGATGACCAAGCCCGACAATTTCATGTGTAAGAATTGTCAAAAAGGTAAGATGACAAAGTCTAGTTTCAAAAGAAAAACCCATACATCCGATGCCATTCTATAATTAGTCCATACTGATTTATGTGGACCTATGAGGACAAAGATTTATTATGGTGATAGATATTTTATTCTCTTTGTTGATGATCACTCTAGAATGATGACAGTCATGTTTCTCAAAGATAAATTAGAAGCATTTAAGATGTTTAAATGGTATAAGGCAATGGTTGAGAAACAAAGTGGTAAAGAATTAAAATGCTTAAGATTAGATAGAGGAGGGGAATTTATTTCAGATGAATTCACTAACTTTGGTAATGAGCATGGAATTGAAAAAGATAGGTCTCTGCATCGAGAACACCACAACAAAATGGAATTGCTGAAAGAAGGAACAGATCCATAGTTGATTGTGCAAGGATACCGATGATATAGAAAGGCATCACCCAATTCTTTTGGAGAGAACCTGTCAGTACTACTGTTTACATATTGAATAGCAATTAAAAAAGGACACCAAAAAGACACCTTATGAGCTTTGGTATGGATACACACCTAATGTGAGTTATTTAAAACATTTTGACAGTCAATGTTACATCTTAAAAGATGATAGAAATGGAAAATTGACTCCAAGAGTGATGAAGGAATATTTCTAGGGTATTCTACCAAGAGCAAGGCTTATAAATGTCTAAATAAGGCCTCTAAAAAAAATGTTGAAAGTGCAAATGTAAAGATATATGAATTTGCAAAGAAGAATGAAAAGGAAAACACAAAATAACTAGAGGACTACAATAGGTTTGTATACAATGAAGAACCTAACACTCTAATCAACCAACAATGTAGAGATCCTGAGCAATAGATCATTGCACCCGAGTATCAGGCTACAAATACCGACGATCATAATATTGCTCAAGATGATGTACAAAGTGATGGAGAACAAAATGAAGGACAAAATGATAATCAAGATTATAGACAAAGAGATGAACCTATACTTTCCAGATATGTCCAAAGGAACCATCAACAAAAGTAGATCATTGGAGACAAGAAGGCTGGTATGAGAACCATAAGTAAGTCTCTAAATACAAGATGTCTTATTTGTGATTATGAGCCAAAATACCACAATGCTGCACTAGATAATGATGAATGGATTAGTGCTATGAATGAAGAGATTGAGAAAATAGAGAAAAACAAGACATGGAAACTTGTACCAAGACTAGATGACAAGAATGTCATCGATACAAAATGGATATTCAGGAATAAATTGAATGAGAATGGAGAAGTCACCAGAAATAAAGCAAGCCTAGTATGCAAGGGGTATGCACAAGAAGAAGGAATTGACTATGGAGAGACCTTTGCACCCATTTCTAGGCTAGAAGGAGTAAGAATATTACTTTCTTATGTTGTATGTAAAGGATTCAAGGTATATCAAATGGATGTTAAGTCTGCATTCCTAAATGGAATACTTGAAGAAGAGGTATACATTGAACAACTAGAAGGGTTTGTTGATCCAAACAAGAGGGACATGGTATGTAGACTACACAAAGCCCTATATGGAATGAAAAAAGCACCTCGAGCCTGGTATGAAAGACTTCATTCCAATCTTATAAGTATTGGATTTGTAAGAACTAGTGAAAACAATAATCTTTATTTGAAGGAAGATACTGATGCTAACATTTTTGATTGTTGAGATATTTGTTGATGACATCATGTTTGGAGGCAATGATATGCTATGAAAATCATTTGCAAATGAAATGAGAAAAGAGTTAGAGATGTCTATGTTTGGAGAGATCAAGTTCTTTCTTGGTCTGCAGATCATGCAAAAAGATGAAGGTATTTTCATTACACAATCCAAATACATCAAAGAAGTACTAAAAATATTCAAGATGGAAGAATCCAAACAAGTTGGAACACTGATGGAAACTGGATGCAAGCTAACAAAAGAAGAAAAGTCATCAGAGGTAAATCAAACTTTGTACAGATATATGATTGGAAAACTCATGTATGTTGTACATACTAGACCAGATATTGCACATGCAGTAGGAATAGTTGCAAGATTTTTTGCTAATCCTAGAGAATCACATATGACTGCTGTGAAAAGAATCCTAAGATATCTGAAGAATACCAAGGAATATGGCTTATGGTATAGAAGAGAAGGAAAATTTGAACTTAAGGTCTTTACCAACACTGATTGGGCTAGAAATATTGATGACCAAAAGAGCACAACTGGAGGAGCATTCTTTATGGGTGACAGACTTATCACATGGATCAACAAGAAGCAAGGATGCATCTCTTAGTCTACTGCAAAAGTAGAGTATGTTGCTACTGCTGGAAACTGCTCAAATATTGCATGGATCAAACAATTACTGGAAGGTATGCATATGAAAATTCTTGAACTAGTAATTATCTACTGTGATAATACAAGTGCAATAAACATTTCCAAGAATCCAGTCTTGCATACTAGAACAAAGCATATTTCCATCAAGTATCATTATTTAAGAGAACAAATTCAAGCAAAGGAGGTCATACTTAAGTATGTGCAATCAAAGGAACAATTGGATGATATCTTCACCAAGCCACTGCCCAAAGATGCATTTGCATACTTGAGAAAGAGACTAGGGGTTAGACCCTTGTCTACAAGTTATTAAAATAACTAGAAGGTTGCATTAGCCTACACATTATCAGAATATTATTCATGTTGATGCAAGCAAAGAGATTGAATTCAAACATAAATCTATACAGAACAAGGTATTTATCTACTCCAAGAACCAGATTTATTACAGATGGATTGGAAACTTCAAGGAATATATTATGGATAGAAGGAATCCATTTGACATTACTGTCAAATATTTGTCTGGCAAAGATATTTGTTTGGCATTATTGTCAAAGGGAGAGAAATATCTCATTATCATATAGATAAAGGGAGAGATTATATTCATTGTCATCTCAAGGAGAGATTATATTCATTATCATCTCAGGGAGAGATTATATCCATCAAAGTATCCAAAGGGAGAGATGTAATCAGAATGGGAGAGTACACACAAAGGGAAAGAATTACTGACAAGAAAGATCAAAAGAAAGGAGATCAGTCAAAGGGAGAGAGTTTGACATAGGAGAAGAACACATCACATCAGAGAAAGAAAGATTCTACATCTATCCAGTGAAGGGACTGAAGACAGACAGAAAGCTATAAGAATCAAATCAAAGCTATTTGAGCTTACCAAAAGCTAGACATTTGTAATAGTTACATTAGGAAAGCCTGATGAAGCTGTATATTTCATATTGTATTAGTAATAGTATAGTATGATAATGTAGTATGTTTCCATCAATGCCAAAGGGAGATATTGATGACATATAATTGATTGAATGTTTGAGGATGTTAAGTTGATGATCATGCAAGGAATTAAATCAGTTAATATATTGTATTTTCATTGATATCAACTTGATATAATTTGTATGGTCATGGAAATACTACCAAAGACTTCAAAGAAATGATGAATCAAAGTCTATGCTTTTAGTAATGCATATAAGTCAAGTATTCAGAAAGTGACTGTATACATCAACATAGTGCACGCCGACGGTCAGAGTAAAAGAGAAAAGTAAAGTGTTACCCGATGAGAAAATGCACAACATTAATGATGAGCAAAGTCATAGTGTTTCCTGATTAGAAAAACATAGAGTAACCCGACGGACAAAATTATACTGTTGCCCGACCGAAAAGACAAGGATGGAGATCCCGATGACAACTGAAGTCACACTGAAGAATAGTCAATTATCACCAATGACTAACTGAAGTGTTGAATGACAGAATAGAGAGTTCAGAAAATGACAAAATGCTTAATTTTCAAAGAGCTAAAGATAGACTTAACTAATACTTATCATTGTTTTAATCATATAGATAAATCCAGAGATAAGTAATTGATTTAAAGATGATTTTTCCAGTTGGCAAGAAGATCTCTTTGAGCTAAAATTGGAGTTTTCTTTAAATCTAATTGGCGAGAATTGCGGATCATGCCAAGAATCAAGAAAGCCAAGAAAAGGTCAAATTATGTCTATATAGAGACAAACCCAATTCATTATGAATTGTGTGGGGTAAAGAGAAAAAATGGAAGATGCTAAAGAGATTCTGAAGGAGAAGAAATTCTTCATTCAGACCTGATCAATCAAGCTGAGGAAAGATCTAGATTCTATAGACACTGATGAACAATGAGACAGCATCACAGAGTAGAGCAGCATGGAGAAAAGGTATAGAAGTGATTATATTGATCAGAGAGATAATGGCCTTACAATAGATCTAAAAATATGCAATTAAGTTGTATGTGTGAGCAGATCATTAATGTTTTAGTTTAACCATTGAAGCATCAAGTCTCTTAACCAATTAGGACTTAAAATTCTTCTATAATTGAGATATATCCCAAGGAGTATCAAGAAGTTTGATCATAGAAAGTGGCATTGGATATGCCCGATACCTATTCACAGGCCAAGTGAGTGTTTGATCAAGGATGGTAGCATTAGATGCCAGATACTAGGTAACAAACTATCTTTTAAATCCTCTAACAAGGTCACACCTAATAGTGTGTTTGTAGCCTTTAACAAGGTTGGCTCCTAATAGAGCTTACTTCATAAGAGTGAAAATTTGGGGTACCGGTCCCAGTGGTTTTTCCCTTAATAGGGTTTCCACATTAAAAATCCATGTGTTATGTGTTTATGTTTCATTACTTTACTATTTTACATTTCACATATGCAATTATGGATTGATCAGTATACTCTACATATTTACTATGTTTTGGTAAATATTTGATTGCTTATCAGTAAACATACAGAAGAAGGTTTTACAAAGAAATCCAAAAACTAGAAAATTGATATACGTATTTCAAGGAATTCATCTTGTAGGATAGAAGGTAACTAGATGCATAATTTGTGGTTATAAATTTTAAGGGTTGATTTAAGGATTAATTTTTGAGGCCATTGATTCACCCCCCCTCTCAGTTATTAATAACAATAAGGTTTATTTGCCAATGTAATATGATTCCAGGAATTGATTAATTAATCAAGTATGATGATTGATTAGGACCTAGGGTTTAGGTCAGATTAGCTACAAATTGATAGATTGAAGAATTTCCTGTTTGATTTAGGACTTAGGGTTTATCAAGATTAGGGTTTCTTGATTAATTATTGAGATTAGGGGTCTAGGGTTCAGATGACCATTTTTATGTGATTACAGTACAAAGATGATATATGTTTTGTAGTAGACACTAATACTACTCTAATCAAGGTAGTACAATCAAGGACAACATGACTACCTCCATTAGAATATGAATTAGATATTGATACTGCATTTGAGGCCATTGAAAAATTGTTGAATGAGCTTGTTGACAAATCTTCCATGAGATTTTGCACATTTGATGAAGCCCAAACCCAGATATCTATAGGTATACAAGTGCAAAAAATGAGAAGGAAAAAGAAAAAGATTGTGAAGACATTGAAGAAAAAATTTTCTATAACAGATGAAGAATTAAAAAAATTTGTAGATGATATCGAGAAGAAGATCTCAGTCGGTCAAGATGATGAACTCAAACATGATGTTGATGCCACCAAATCAGATGAAGAAAAAGATAAGGCACCTAAGGCCAAAAGGGGAAAAAGCATAAAGATTGAGTCTCCATCACATACCAGATCACAATTGATGACTACAGATTCACCACCTTTGAAGAAAGGTGTATAAAAAACTATAAGGCCCTCACTAAAGTTCACATACCAAACAAGAAAAAAAAATGGTACTACCAAGACTCTAGTACCGAGAAAAAGGAAAATATATGTAAGGAACAACGATGACAAGGATGATTTTGATGAAAATATAGATCAATTCAAGGTTGTAAAGAATAAGACACCTTAGACTATTGATGAGATTAAAGAGGCATTCATAACAACCAGATGATTAGGACATCCAAAGATACATGCATATTCTGATCTGACTACCAAGAAAAAGGATATACTTGAAGAAGCAATCATAGGTATGATGATAAACTTCAAACAAGTTCTAGTTGAATTTTCTTCTTACCTTCCTTCTGAGTTATATGATGAGATATCAAATATATGGATTTATGCACTTCAAAATAAGAAATGGATGGGAGAGGAATCACTCAGTCTTATTAAAGTTGAATGCACTATATAAAAAATAAATGATATCATGCAGAAATATGCCAAGAAATTTCCTAATAAAGCACGAGCACTAAATATTCTACAAGGAAATCTGAAGGAAGTAGATATTAAGAGCACACAGATATGGAATAGACTGTTGACCCACTAAAGAAAATCAAAGATACAGAGGAAGAGATGTTAGGAATAAGGTGTCTCAACCTTGTATATTTCCTTATATTTGATATTTTCCAAATGTTGGCACTTTGGATAATGTGTAAAGTAATCATGACTGAAATGATTATGACAGATTCCTATGACGGTCATTAATATTTGTAAGAGATAATTGTGGAAGATTTGATTATTTGTGAAGACGTGTGGAAACTGATCATGTTAAGTACTATACACTCTTCTACAACCATGGGTTTTGGGTTCCTATTTTCTTGGAGAATGGTAAAACCCTAATACGACTATCTTTAGAAGTTGCCCTAAAAAGGGAAGCGCATGATATAAGCATTTTTTAGGGTTGTGAATCTGAGTGAGAAGCAAGTGTATTGTTGGAACATTTTTTTTCTTCTAAATTTGTCTTCAAGTGTTGATTATCTCCTAAAAGAACTTGCATTGCAAGTATATTGTAAACAGTAATAGTTTTGATTAATACATTGTGTAGGTTTTGGAGTGCTGGGGTTTTTTACTGAAAGGTTTTCCCTAGGGTAAATCATTGTGTCATTCTCTTTTTTCTATGTATGCATGTTATTATATTATCATTATGTAATTGCTAAGGGTTAAATCTAAATTTAAACGATCCTCTCCTCAGGAGTTTAGCGTAGGGAACTATTTTCTGCACACTTAGTTTCCTTTAAGTTGGTATTAGAGCCTGGCCAGTTTTGGTTCTATTTGTTAGGGTACAAGTTTTTTGAGTTAATATTTTGTTCAGTGGGAGCATTTTTGTAGAGTATTCATAACCTTATTGTAGGAAGAGATGGCAGGTTCTTCATATAGTAGAATGGAGGTGGAAAAGTTCAATGGCACAAACTTTGAGTTGTGGAAACTCAAGATGGAAGACATGCTCGTAGACCATGATGTATGGGAGGTGGTTGATAATGATATCAAACCAGTAAACATGCCTCAAGAAGATTTGGATCTCAAGGATCGGAAACCTAAGAGTCTCATTAGACTCTATCTAGCAGATTCTGTTCTCCTGAATGTTCTCGATGAGAAGACCACAAAAAAATTGTGGACACGGCTTGGCTCTATGTATCAGGCCAAGTCCTTGGTGAAAATATTGTTCCTAAGAAAGAAGTTGTATTCTCTAAGAATGGAGGAAGGAGGATCCATTGTAGATCACCTGAATACATTTAACATGCTGATTGCATAGTTGACATCAACTAGTGTCAAGTTGGAGGAGGATCAATGTATGACCCTGCTATGTTCCTTGCTGAATTCATGGGACCATCTTGTGATGGCCCTTGGGAGTACTATTGTCACTTTACAAATGGATGATGTGGTGTCTTCACTATTATCTCAAGAGATGTGAAGAAATAATTCCAATTCAACCAGGGAAGCCCTTTCTATTCACGATAGATACAAATATGGAGGAAAGAAAAATGACAATATGTCTTAAAAGGGTAGATCCAAATCCTGTGGGAAATCTAAGACTCCTGTAAATTCTAAGGTAACATGTTGGAACTATGGTGAGACTGGGCACTTCCTTAAGGACTGCAAAGAGCCAAAGAAGAAGAAGA
Source organism: Thuja plicata (assembly GCA_018584345.1). Taxonomy (NCBI): domain Eukaryota; kingdom Viridiplantae; phylum Streptophyta; class Pinopsida; order Cupressales; family Cupressaceae; genus Thuja; species Thuja plicata. Next base: position 2,283,815 of record MU223159.1, read on the forward strand.
AAAGCCCATATTTAGATTCTAAAAAATCTCAAGAAGATGGTGATGCTTTTGTCGCAGCCTTGGCCACTCATGCATCTGCTGATGTGTGGCTGATTGACTCGGGTGCTTCTTTTCACATGACCTCTCATCGAATTTGGTTCTCAAAGTATGAGGAGTTTGATGGTGGAAAGGTGTACTAGGTGATGATTCTCACCTAGAGATAGTTGGATGAGGAAGAGTCACTATTAGATTCCCTAATGGATGAGTAAACAGGATGATGTGGACAGAAGTCTTGTTGCTGCTACAAAACTAGCTTGGATCTATTCTGATATCTTTCTCCTAGATCTCTTAAGGTTTTCACAACCCTAAACTAAGGTAAGTCACTCTCAACTTCACCTCCTCTTCAAGACTCAGTCCCCATCAAAATGTTTTTCATCTTCTTCTTGTTGAACCTACACAAATAGATTCATTCTACTCACTTATTCAATGTTTTCTAAACATTGCTTTCATTCTCCTCCTTAGTTGGACTATTACCAAACTCTCCTAGGGTAAGATCTCCAGACTCTTTGTTGTTGCTTCTCCTATGGAAAACAAAAGGGAAACTATGTACAAGGGCTCCTCTCAAGTTCCATCCCAACACATGACTCTCACCATGGATTCAGGAATATCAAGGGGCCATTACTACTTACAACCTAGAATGGGTGAAGAACTAAAAACTTACAAAATAGAAAATAAAGTAACTAATCTACTTGCATGCAAAATGAACAAAGAAGTTTGATATCCACTAAACACACTATTTGCAACTTCTCATTACTAGAAACAAAACAATATAGTACAATAATCTGCAACTCTGTGATTTCCTGTGGCTTCTCTTTTCTTTAATCTCTACTCTCTCTAGATCTCTCAAATGAAGGGTTGGGATGTTATTAATAACCATCCTCTCCTTGGAATGACCCTAAATTCCCACATATTCACAAGGATCTTTTTAGGAACCATTAAAACTAACCATACTGTCCATAAAAGACAAGATTCACTTTTCACAGGCAGTTACAACTGACTTTATCAAGCAATAGTAACGTAAAACTGACCACTAGTCTAAATTAACTGACAATGTTAACCGACACAGTGTTAACCGACACAGTGTTAACCGACATAGTGTTAACCAACACAGTGTTAACCGACAGTGTTAACCAAAAATCAGGAAACCAACTAAGAAACCTAGCTAGACATGGATTGACCTAGTCATATCCATCTTATGGAAACCAAATGACCTTCTAAGGTCCACACAAACTCTTCTGACTTGGCTAGAGTTAGTACATGCCATAAATAAAGAGCTAAGGGTTTGAGCTAGGTGTGCTCCTGCACCATACTCCCCCAAACAAAAGAAAGGTTAATCCATCCTAGGATTGAGCATGTTTGGATCAATTACCAAGCTCTTGAAGTCTATTTCTCTAATCCAAGCAGTATCAACATCTTCTTTTTCATGCCATTTGACGAGGTTCTCCATATACTCTTTGTTCCTAGTCTTCTTGTAGAGCCTTGAGTCTAGTATCTTTTCAGCTGTCATAGATGGAGTAGGGGTTAATTTCAGATATTTTACCTCTTGTATTACCTCTTGAAGGTTTTGATCAGCATCTTGAATTGGTCCTTTGTATGCTATCAAATCTGCAATGTTGAAAATTGGTGACAACCCAATGTCTTTAGGAAGCTCCACCTTGTATGCATTGTTTCTATACTTTTCCAGTATCTTACATGGACCTAGCCTCTTCATCTATAGCTTGTGAGGGACACCTTTTTGCAGCCTATGTTTGTTCAAGTGTACCATCACAAAGTCTTCAATCTGAAACTGAACATCCCTCTTTTTTGCATCCACCTTTTGCTTTACCTTTTCAGCAGTTTCAATCAAGTTCTTCCTCACACTTTCATGGACTTCTCTCATTGAATGAGAAAATTCCTCAGCATATCCACTACAATGCATTCTTTCCTTCAATTCTCTAAACTCAAAAATTCCTCTTGGGTAAAATCCATAAACTATTTCAAAGGGACTCTTACCAATTGATCTGTTCACTGTATCATTGTATGCATATTCAGCTTGTCCAATGAGTTGGTCCCATGCTTGACCATACTCCTTTGTGAGACATCTCAGAAATTTACCAAGAGTTCTATTGACTACCTCTGTTTGGCCATCTGTCTATGGATGATAGGCAGATCCAAAAGACAAGTTAGTGCCAATCTTTTTCCATAAGGTCTTCCAAAAATGGCTCATGAATTTGTTGTCTCTATTTGAAACAATACTAAGTGGGAGTCCATGGATCCTCACCACTCCACTGAAAAACAATCATGTAATGTTAGAAGCATCATGAATGGTCTTACAAGGTATAAAATGTCTCATCTTACTAAATCTATCCACTACAACAAAAATAATGTCATATCCATGCCTTGTTCATGGAAAACCAACTACAAAATCCCTGCTTATGCATTCCCATGGTCTGGTTGGGATTGGAAGTGGCTGATTGTTAGTAAACAATTTTTCCCAAGATTTTAACTTTGAATAGGGAAAATCCTGATAAACTAACTGATTGAATTCGTAACAAAAGATAAGGAATTCTCTGCTTGATATTACTTTATGTTATGCAAGGTGCAGCTAACCTTTACTGAAAATATAATCATTAAATTCTCTTCTGAGGGAAGATCTTCCCAATGAGTATTTTACTAAAAATACTGAAAAGCTTGAATCATTCAAATCATGAATATGAAAAGAATGCATATACTAAAAAACCACTCAATTTTAATAACCAAAATCATCCACATGAATATTGAGAAATAGATGAGCAATTTAATTTCCCCTCTCGTAACCTTTAAACTCCAAAACAACAAGCTTCCAATGTGAAACAAAGAAAAGCTAAACTTTCACAAGTAATTGATATCCACAAGAACATGAATCACTACAGAGTAAACAATAGTATCTACTCCACAAAGTATAACACATAAAACTGTAGAATTTTATATTACTTTGCCACAACTCCAGAAAAATATATTCAAAGTTTAAAGAATAGAATACTTAAACAAAAGTAGTTCTGATTTTGTATCTATGGAGAGCCGAACCCTTTTAGAGGTAAGCTATTACATATTTATACTGATTAGGGCTGGATAACTGTATCCAAAATTACCCCGCCAAGAGTAAATAGTTTTTTGGTTAACATACCTGTGTTAACTCATTTGCAATAAAAGGAAAATAATAGAGAAAGAAAAAGATGCAACTATCTAACTAGTGGGCTCCATGTGTCACGAAGTGTTATCCACACCAGCTGCGATTCTTTTGGCTTTCCAGGTTACATATGCAGTAGTAAATGCAGAGATTACTGATTGATGAGGCAAGCCAATGTAGGTGATTCTCTATTTCCAGACCTCCTTCGCTTTCTTTAGCTCTGTTATCTTTTCTTCATGCATTTCCAAATGTTTTTGGTTAATTATTAGTATAGCTTTAGTATGTGCAACATTTGAAAAATCTTGCCTTGCAGGTGCCTTCATTTCCTAAATTTCCAGAAACTTTTTCTGTATCTCCTTAATTACATCTTCCATGGGGGACACGGAGTCACTGTCTTCACCTGTACAATGTTTGCAGAACCATTTTAGATCTACCCTAATTATTTCATCTACGAGCTTGAGACCAGACAAGATTTCCCTAATTTCTGCTACTCCTTGTATGAGCGCCTCATTTTTCCACTCGATGCAATCTTTAATTACATAGATGGTTTTTTCATCCAAACCATCTATAGGGTATTCGAAGAGGAACCTCTGCAACCCAAATTCTTGTATTTCCTCAATCCATAAAACTTCCTTTACCCAATTGTTTCCTAATTTTTTGAACCCTTCTATGTTTGCCTCGACCTTCTTGATAATGGAAGAGGAATCTTTGAGAATTATGTTGTAAAGGTTTGCCTATTTCACCATTTTATCCAAGAAGTATTGCAACCATTCCTCCAATGTCTTCACGACAACTTTGCACTTCTGTCGGTTGTTGAGAAATTGTTGATTGGCTGAAGACATGATATCAACAATTGCAGACATTTCATTTAAAGGCTTAGGCTCTAGATGAAGGATGACATTGATTTACTGAGCCATGATTTTCATTGCCTCTTTCATCTCTTTCTTATCTCGGGCATCCTTCCACACTCTGTCTGTGATCTTTTTGTTGGATGCTTCAAAGATTTTCATGTCTATAGTTTGGCTTCCTTTCCCAAGATCTATTTTAGACACTTGGCAGTATTGAGGAGTAAGATCCTCATGAAGGCTATCTTGAGGAGGTTTAGTAATTTCTGCTAACCAATGACCATTTCTTTTGTCAAAGTTAATTCTAGACTCTATTTTGGCCTTTTCCACTTTTGAGGACTTTCCTAAATACTTTCTTACTAAATTATCCATAGGCATTGAAAGCGGTACCATACTCCTTTTCCTTTCAACAAAGGTCTCTAGCCATTTAGGCATGGTAGGCTCTTTACCAGGTGTGGTGGAAGTATTGTTTAAATCAAGGGCGTTCATCTATGTATTTCCACCTTCAACCACTTTTTGAGGATCTATCACGCTATCTGCCATAGTAAGACTGGGAGTTTGATCTGTTGTTGTTTTGGCCTCAGAGAGATCCAAATCAATAGTTACTTTATCATTTCCTTTATCTTGTGCTACCCTTCTACCTTTGGTATTTGAATGGGTGGTTCTTCTGGTACTCACTGCTTCTTGTTGAACTTGAAGTTGAATTTGCGGCACAGCTGCTTCAACTTCAACTTTTGTAGAACCTGCAATAGGATTACCAACACAAATATTAGGAGTAACATTTAGCTCTTGGTCAGAATTATTTTGTCTAATTTTCAAGTGTTTTCTCAGGGTACTATGGGTGGCTGAGTGAGTCCTCTTTGTTTTCAACCAATCTTTAGTTCTTTTCAAAACTTTCGATGTATGGGAGAGCAAGTCATCTTCTTCCCTTTTACTCCAATCAAGTTCAGGGATCGGTAGACATTCAATTTGTTTGACATAAAGAGGATCAACCACCTCTTCATTTTCATCCTCCTTTATTTTGCTAGTGCTGGGGTTGAATTTGAACAACTGTATCTGACTCATAGTTAACCTTGACCACAACCTTCTCCTTATTTCAAATTCATCTGAACAATTGGCCTAGTATTCCTCTAGGTGGGGAACATGGATAAGAGAAACTACATGTTTGATATTATCTTTAGAAAAACCCATATAATCAAAATATTTCCTTGCAAAATAGGGCTTGAGACATAAATTGGACAATACTGTCTTTGTCAATGCAGCTTTCTTAAAACTAGGGCATCTATAGGAAAGAGGAAAGTAGGTGACTTTTTGGTGGTTTTAGATGAATCCATCACATAGAAAAGTTGCCTACAAATTTTAGACAAAATAATTTTATCAAGACAATAATGTGGCAACTTAAAAGATTCTCCGGTGAAGCCCCCAACTCTGAGGTATGTGAACCTGGGAAACTGAGTATAAAAGAAACCATAGATTTTAATGGCTTGCATGGATTCTTTAGACAGTCTGCAATTTTCATGACCTTGAAGTTCAAATACCAACCTCCTGAGAAACACATCATTTACCCTTTGAAACTCTTTGCACGAGTCACCAACCTGGAGGAATGTGTAATACTGGTGATGGTCATTTCATCTATCTAGGGCTCATGAGGGAGACCTTTCCAATATTTAGACATAGCTAAGATGTAGACCAAAAAGGAAGACAAGAAAAATGAGCCAAAATTGCTTATGGCTAGTAGTCCTTTATGCAAACCTTTGGCTATTAAGTCAGCCCAGTCAATAAATTTTTCTCCTTCAACAATCTTCTAGATGAAGAAATACATCCAATTCTCCCAGTGAAAGGCATGATCATTTCCTTTTACTCTGTTCAAAAGCAGCACAATATCGACAATTTCTTTAATGAAATGCTCAATGGTTAACAGCTTGGGCAACCTTGAGCCTCCAAGAGCCAGTTTTAGGAGCCATGTTTGAGCTACGATAGAGTCATAGCTCTTCTTTTTGTCGTTGTATAAGCGTTCGGCCTCATCAAATGTCCAAGGCTCATAGGGTTCTCTATGAGGAATTCTCAAAGCTGAACTGACACTCACCCTATTTATTCTGGCTAACACTTCACCTGTAGTCTTCCTAATACACCTGGTATTAGGGTCATAATGGTATGCACCCTAAAATGGTCGCCTAGACTTTGGGCCCCATTTATTATTTTATCAATTTATCAAATCCCTGAATCAATACTTTCAAATATCAACAATATCAATTATATCAATTTCCTTGATCAAATCATAATCAATTCAATATTTCCTAAGGTTT
>MU223159.1:2355172-2366893 GCA_018584345.1 Thuja plicata
TGGATCTGGGTTTTTCACCCAAAGGTTGATTGACAAAGAAGGAACCCTAATATTCCCAAATTGGAATAATGAAAAAGGAAGACTCATGCAAGGGCCTTAGTACTATCTCCATAACAACAACCATCGATGATTTGAGGGCATGCTCAGACCTGTGAAGCCAGGTTAAGTCGATGCTCGGTACCTGCAAGCCTGCATCACAGAGAAGAAATACATGTGCATAGATATACATATAAGAAGACATTCCAGACAAATGACCAAGATCGATACATCATGTGGACCTCAGCTATGTGAGTAACTATGACTTCATCCTGAATCATGCAAAAACATCATGTATACACACACACACACACACCAAGCATGTAGAATCATCCTAGCGAAGGTTAGACTCTTGAGCATTGGGTTAGTATCTAATCAATACTAATAATAAATCAACATAATCATGAGACATAACCCAAATCATCAAGTGACATACAAGATTCATCAAAATTAACCTTAACAGAAGAAAATATAAATAATCGCTTATATATATTCATATATAACATCCTAACTATATTCATAAAGATCTTGAAGCTCCTCAATACATACATAGAGATAAATACATACAAAAATTATACCTTTAGACAGTATGTCTGATATTAGAATCCTCGGGTACTAGTTTATGAAATCATTGTAAACAAACTATAGGAATAGATCAAAAAAGTATCATGAACAACTTAAGTTATAAGAAAACATCGAAACATCTTACTTCGGTCAAAAACACAAAACTTATTTTAGGGTTAGAGGGTTATTACACCCATCAAATTCGCGTGTAGATTAACTTCCCATGATGTCAGAAAATCTCTATTTTTTATTCTCCAAAAACTGACTATGCCTTGACATGCATTTTCATAGCTATCATATTTATTGCCTTTCACATCTTCAAAACTGATAGGAGGTAGGACCCAATCTTTTGTTTAGGAAATCGCGTCCATTTCTTTCAATAAAACACCTACAAAAAAGAGAGAAAAACTTTGTCAGAAGACAAAAGGAGTTGAAGTTGAAGTTGAAGTTATTCACTTGACTCAACTTCAACTTCAACTTCAAATTTGCACAAGTTGGTTTGGGCTGACAAGAAAGAACATTTGACTTCATTGGGTGAAGAATACTGGATTGAACTTGAAGTTGAAGTATGATATAGGTTCAAGTTCAGCTTCAAGTTGGCAGGTTAGATTTTGGCTGACATTATTAACATGGTGAAAACATGGGGTAACACTGATAAAGACCTACATTAGAATATGTGCCCTTTTCTTTTTGACACACTACACAACTTTCAACATACTGTCTAAAATCTCTATTCATTCTAGGTCAAAAATAGAACCTAGTGAGTAGCTCTTGAGTCTTACCGACTCTAAAATGACCACTAAGTGTTCCATTATGTTTTTCCTGAATCAAATTCTCTCTCATAGACCCTTTAGGAGCACAAATTTGACCTCCTTTAAACAATAACTCATTCTGCAAGGTATATTAAAAAAACTCACCATGAAAATTGTTTTTAAACTCTTTGCATACCTTGTAGATTTGGGCAAAATCTTCATCTTCAGCATGTAGGTCTTTGAAGCTATTAATACCTATGCTTTGTAGCTGAACTTCTTGGACTGTGAGCAGCCTTCTAATCAATGCATCAGTAACCTTATTTTGTACTCCCTTTTTATGCTTGATATTGAAAGGGTAAGCTTGTAGATACTCCACCCACTTCATGTGTTTGCTGCTAATTTTGTCTTCAGAGTTAAGGAAGCCGAGAGCTTGGTTATTATTATATACTATGAATTCCTTTGGCAGAAATTAGTGCCTCCACTTCTTGAGTGCTTGGACTAGAGCATACAACTCTAAGTCATAAGAAGAGTACTTCTTCTTTGCATCATTTAGCTTCTCACTATGGAAAGCTACTGGTCTTCCTTCTTGGCTTATGACAGCCCCAATGGCCACATTACTTGCATCACATTCTACTATAAAAAGCTTTTCAAAGCTTGGAAGAACTAGATTAGGCAACTCTGCTATCTCCTCCTTGAGTGTTTCAAACCCTTTTTTAGCTTGTGGTGTCCATTGAAACTTTGTCTTCATCCCACCTTTAATGGTGTCTAACATAGGTGCACAAATTCCACTAAAATGTCAAATGAACTTTCTATAATACTGAGCTAAACCATGGAAACTTCTCACATCAGTGGCAGCCTTGGGATTAGGCCAACTTAGCATGGCATCCACCTTTTCTTGGTCCATTTTTAGGTTACCCTGTGAAAAAACAAAACCAAGATACACCAGCTCCTTCTTCATGAAGTCACACTTCTCCAATTTGATCATTATCTTTTCCTCATGAAATTTCTTGAAAACAAATTTCAAATGCCTAATATGCTCCTCCTTAGTTTTGCTGAAAACTAGAATGTCATCTAGGTAGACAACAACAAATTTACCAATGCATTCTACCAATACCTCATTCATCAACCTCATAAAAGTTGAGGGAGCATTAGACAAACCAAATGGCATTACAAGCCATTCATACAAACCTTATATAGTTTTGAAGGCTATCTTCCATTCATCTCCTTCATTAATTCTAATTTGGTGGTAACCATTCTTGATATCAATCTTGCTGAAGTACTTTGCCTCCCCAAAACAATCCATTAGGTCTTCAATTTTGGGTATTGGAAACCTATACCTAATTGTGACTCTATTTATGGCTCTAGAATCAGTACAAAGTCTCAAAGCTCCTCCTTTCTTAGGTGCTAAAATAGTAGGGACTTCACATGGGCTTATGCTCTTTCTAATTAGGCCTTGGTCTAATACCTCTCTAATTTGTTTGGCTATTTCCTCATTCTATTGAGGGGTCATCTTATAGGAAGCTTTATTGGATAAAGTAGCTCCTAGTATGAAGTAAATATTGTGGCTAAAAAGCCTCTTAGGAGGTAGGGGAGTGGGCTGGCCATCATTCACAATATCCTTATACTCTTCAAGTATTTATTTTACCTCCTTTGGTATCTCTGATTTCTTGACAACAACTTCATGTTTTGGCTTCAGTACTAAAGCAAAACCAACTGCTTCTCCTTCTTCTAGAGTCTTTAAGAACTCCTTCTCACCAACCATGAGCACACTTGGACTTGATTTCTTCATCTCCCCTTCTTCTATTAGTGACTCAATTTTGAAAGTCACTCCATCCTTCTTGAATGAGTATGCATTCTTGGTTCCATCATGCATGGCTTGGCTATCAAATTGCCATGGTCTTCCAAGTAGAAGGTGGCATGAATCCATGGGAATAATGTCACATAGAACTCTGTCTTTATACTTTCCAATGGTGAATTATACCCATGCTTGTTCTTTTACAAACACATGCTATCCTTTGTTGAGCCATGTAACCTTGTATGGATTTTCATGCGAAATCCTTTTCAAATTTAACTTGCTGGCTGCCTCTTCACTAATCATATTATCAGTTGATCCTGAATCAATAATGACTCTACACACCTTTCCTATAATCTTGCACTTCACTCTAAAAAGTGCTCTCCTTTGGCTTGGTTCTTCTTTGCTTGGCTCTCTAATTAAGGTCCTCCTTATCATGAGGTTCTCACCTTCTTCTGATTCTAATGGTACCTCAAATGGCTTGCTGCTACAACTTGATTCTTCTTGAACATAGTTAAATATTTTCCCACCTCCTTGAGAAGTAGAACCTTTTTAGGACACCGATATGCAGGATGTCCAAATTGCTGACAGTTGTAACACTTCATTGAATAGAAGTAAGATCCTCTTCCTTGGTTAATAGTTCTTCCTCTTGAACTACTATGTGAACCTCTTCCATGGTTATAACCACCTATTGTGTTACTGAACTCACCTTGATTCTCAATGAGTTTGGAATCACTCTGATTTCTTCCTCCATATCCTCCTCTATGACCTCTGATGTCTCTTCCTCTTCCTCTGCTAATTGAATCTTGCTTCTTCTTGAATTTTTCCTCCACTTTGAGGGCTAGCTGGTAACATTGGTGTATAGTCTTGGGGTTTAAGAGACTAATTTCCTTTTGGATACTCCGCTTGAGACCATTCAAGTACCTAGCAAATTTCAAGCTTTCTTCTTCCATCACATGAGACCTTAAGCATTGTTTGTGAAATTCTTCGGTGTAGGAGCTTACTTCTAAATATTTTTGTCTCAAATTCTATCTCTTTTTGTGCAAATACACTTCATAATCATCAGGAAGGTAAGTTTCCTTCATCTTGGACACCATACCTTTCCAACTGGTTATGGGGTTCTTCCCTTCTTTTTCCCTCTCATCTTGGACAAACTTCCACCAAGTGAGAGCAGTTCCTCTCAACCTTGTCTTTGCTATTCTTACTTTCTGAGCTTCAGTCACATTATCAAAGTCAAAGTGATTTTCAAGATCTTCTATCCATTCCATGATTAATTCTGGTTCCATCTTACCACTAAATAGAGGCACACCTTCTAAGGACTTACCACTCATTTCCTTCAATGCTTTCAAGAATGGCTCTTCTTGAAGCATAGGGTCTGGCTCTGGAATAATGTCTTCCTCTACCACTGCTTTACCCTTTCCATCAGCTTCTCTCATTTGTTCACTGACTTCTACAGTCCTAAGCTATACTTCTTCCAAATTAGTCACCATTTCAGGTAACTGTTCCTTCAGGAGTCTATTCTCCTCCTTTTGCTCTTCCACTTCTTTTGTGAGTTCCGCATTGGTCACCGTCTTGGATGAGTTTATAGACATTTCTACAGATAACATCCAAACAAGACATGCCCAAATATTTTAGCACTTTGGTACCAATCTAATGTGGATAGAAGTCTTGTTGCTGCTATAGAACCAGCTTGGCTTTGTTTTGAGATCTTTCTCCTAGATCTCTTAGGGTGTTCACAACCCTAAAATGAGGTAAGTCACTCTCAAGTTCACCTCCTCTTCAAGACTTAGTCTCTATCAAAATGTTTTTCATCTTTTTCTTGCTGAACCTACACAAATAGATTCATTCTGCTCACTTATTCAATGTTTTCAAAAAATTGCTTTCATTCTCCTCCCTATCCGGATTGTTACCAAGCTGGCCTAGGGTAAGATCTCCAGACTCTTTGTTGTTGCTTCTCCTATAGAAAACAAAAAGGAAACTATGTACAAGGGCTCCTCTCAAGTTCCATTCCAGCACATGAATCTCACCATGGATTTAGGAATCTCGAGGGGCCATTACTGCTTACAACCCAGAATGGGTGAAGAACTAAAAACTTACAAAATAGAAAATAAAGTAACTAATCTACTTGCATGCAAAATGAGAAAAGAAGTTTGATATCCACTAAACACACTATCTGCAACTTCTCATTACTTGAAACAAAACAAAATAGTACAATAATTTGCAACTCTATGATTTCTTGTAGGTTCTCTTTTCTTCAATCTCTACTTTCTCTAGATCTCTCAAATGAAGGCTTGGGATGTTATTAATAACCATCCTCTCCTTGGAATGACCCTAACTAGCCACATATTTGCAAGCATCTCTTTAGGAACCATTACAACTGACCATACTATCCATAAAAGACAAGATTCACTTTTTACAGGCCGTTACGACTGACTTTACCAACCAACAACAACCTAAAACTGACCACCAGTCTAAATTAACCAATAGTGTTAACTGACAGTGTTAACTTACACAGTGTTAACCGACATAGTGTTAATCGACACAGTGTTAAGTGACAGTGTTAATTGACACAGTGTTAATCGACACAGTGTTAACTAACACAGTGTTAATCGACATAGTGTTAACCGATAATGTTAACCGACAATGTTAACTGAAAATATGGAAACCAACTAAGAAACCTAGCTAGACATGGATTGACCTAGTCATATCCATCTTATGGAAACCAAATTACCTTCTAAGGTCCACACAAACTCTCCTAACTTGGCTAGAGTCAGTACATGCCATAAATAAAGAGCTAAGGGTTTGAGCTAGGTGTGCTCTTGCACCAGGGGATCAGTAGGGGAATGCACGTCCCAGGTTTGGCATGAAACCTGTTATCTATAAGTATGTTGAATGATGTAGGTGTGAAAGTTGTTTTTTCAAAAGATGGATGCAAGATGATTAGAGGAGCTATAGTTCTCATGAAAGGTATTAGGAGAGGTACCCTATTTCAGCTAGATGCTTGCAGTTCATAGTGCAATAGTTCTTCGGTCTCAAGGAAGAGAGAAGCAATCACTTCATCTCCACCATCTAAACCAATAGGGAAGAAGTCTATGGTAATGGGTTTCAATGGTAGTGCAAAAAATTTACCTAAGGGTGCTAACACTTTGGAAGGCAAACTTCCTGCAGAAAAGACAATGTTGTGGCATATGAGATTTGGTCACATTGGTGAGAAGGGTCTTAGAACCCTGAAAAATAAAAACCTCATTGAGGGGATAAATTATTTTAATCTTAAGTTTCACTTCTGTGAACACTTTGTTTATGGTAAGCAAAATCATGTTCAGTTTTACTCCAGTTCTCACAAGTCTTCTAGTATTTTGGATCTTATCCATTCGGATGTGTTTGGTACTATTAAAGTTCCTTCACTCTCTAACTCTGTATATTTTGTATCTTTTATAGATGATTATAGTAGAAGGACATGGATTTATTTCCTTAAAAGCAAGACACATGTTTTCAGTCAGTTCAAGGAATTTAAAGCTCTCGTAGAGAATCAGACTGGAAAAATAAATAAGTGTGTGAGAACTAACAATAGTGGTGAGTTTTGTTTGGTAGAGTTTGAATAGTTCTGTAAAGAATGAGGGATCGAGAGGCATAAGACAACTCCTTATACCCCACAAAAAAATGGAGTTGTAGAAAGAATGAACATGACATTGATGGAGAAGGCTAGGAGTATGCTTAGTGGAGCTGGCCTCGAACAAAGGTTTTGGGCTGAAGTTGTGGCCACTACTTGCTATCTTGTTAATAGATCTCCTACATCAGCTCTTGTTGGTAAGACACCCATGGAGGTGTTGTCTGGTAAGAAGCCTTCAGTTAGACATATTCATGTTTTTGGTTGTGAAGCTTATGCACATGTGCCTAAGGAGAGAAGATCTAAGTTGGGAAACAAGGCTATAAAATGTATCTTCATCGGCTACAGTGTTGGTGTGAAAGGATACAAGATTTGGGATCCTATAATTGGTAAGGTGTTGTATAGCAGAAATATTATTTTTAGAGAGCTAACACCTTCTCCTCTTGTGCTATAGCCAGATGAAAAATAAATGAAAGAAGATGTTTTTTAGTTGCCTCCTACCCCTGAAAAGACTGAACAGAGATAGCGTGATAGATCTGACGATGAGGAGAGCTCTAGTAGCTCTGAAAATTTAGAAGAAGAGATAGAAAAACCTCAACCTTAGCCCTTAAGGAGATCCATAAGAGAAAGAAAGAAACCAGAGAGGTTTGGATTTTCTATGTTAGATTCCAGTTGTGCTTATGCCTTGATTACAAACACTGATGAGCCTAGACCTATGAAAGATGCTATTGGTATGGAAGATGCAGGTTCCTGGATTGAGGCCATGGATGATGAGATGGATAAATTGGATAAGAAAAAAACTTGGGACCTAGTACCTTTTCCTGAAGGACGGAAACCTATTGGAAGAAAATGGGTGTTTAAGAAGAAATTTTGTGTAGATGGCAGTGTTGAGAGGTACAAGGCCAAATTGGTTGCAAAGGGGTATTCACAGGTGGAGGGAATTGATTGTGGTGAAATATTCTCTCCTATTGCAAAGATTACATACATTAGCTTTCTGTTATCTCTAGAAACATTGTATGATTTAGAGGTAGAACAGATTGATGTGAAGACAACTTTCCTTCATGGTGATTTGGAGGAAGAGATCTATATGTCACAGCTTGAGCACTATATTAAAAAAGGTAAAGAGTCTTTGGTTTGCAGATTACAGAAGTCTCTATATGGTTTGAAACAATCTCCTAGGATGTGGTACCTTAAATTTGATGCCTTTGTATTGTTGATTGGTTTTCTGAGATCAAAATTAGATCATTATGTTTATTTCAAAGTTGACAATGATCACCTTGTTACTATTGCATTATATGTTGATGATATGTTGTTGATTGGGAAAGGTATGGGTATGATTTCTAATTTGAAGTCTCAGTTGTCAGCACAGTTTGAGATGAAAGATCTAGGGGCAGCCCAGTATATTTTCAGAATGGAAATCAATAGAGATAGATCTAACAAAAAACTTTGGTTGAGTCAGAGTAAGTATGTGAAGTCTATTTTTGACAGGTTTAGCATGGTAGATTGGAGACCATTGTGTGTTCCTATTTCTATGGGAACAAAGTTATCTATGGATGATTTTCCAAAATCTCCAAGTGAGGTGGAGGACATGAGAAAAGTACCTTATGCGAGTGCAGTTGGCAGCCTTATGTATGTTATGGTCTGTACTAGACCAGACATTGCCCAAGTAGTGGGATTTGTGAGTTGGTTTATGGATAAACATGGATGGGTACATTGGGATGCAGTTAAGAGAGTGTTCAAATATTTGAAGGGTACATCAGATTATTCCATATGCTATCATGGAAAATCTTTAGGAGCTCAACATTTAGTTTGTATTCATGGTTTTGTGGATTCAGATTGGGCAGGTGACATTGATAGCAGGAGATCCACCAGTGCCTATGTTTTCACTATGTTTGGCGGTGCCATCAGTTGGATGAGTAAGTGACAACCTATGGTCGCTTTGTCCATGAAAAAAGTAGAGTACATGGAAGATACTCATTCTTGTAAGGAATCCATTTGGCTTAGGAGACTGTATTCAGATGTTGGTGTTGGTGCAGGATAGATTAAAATTTGTTGCGACAGTCAGAGTGCTATTTGCCTTCCAAAGAATCCAACTTTTCATGCCAGAATGAAGCACATTGATGTGTAGTTTCACTTTGTGAAAGATATGGTAGAGGATGGAAAGGTAAGTTTGGAGAAGGTAGATATAGTAAATAATGTTGCAAATGCATTGACAAAACCTATGGGCACAGCGAAGTTTAGATGGTGTTCAGAGTCTATGGGCCTCTCAGCCTATAGAAATTAAATCCTATTATTTCCATTGGCTCTTACAAGGTGTTCAAAAAGTGGGAGAATGTTAGGAATAAAGTGTCTCAACCTTGTATATTTCCTTATATTTGATATTTTCCAAATGTCAGCACTTTGGACAATGTGTAAGGTAATCATGACTGAAACAATTATGATGGATTCCTATGACGGTCATTAATATTTGTAAGAGCTAATTGTGGAAGATTTGATGATAGGTGAAGACATGAAAAACATGTGACAACTGATCATGTTGAGTACTGTACACTCTTTTTCAACCGTGGGTTTTAGGTTCCTATTTTCTCAGAGAATGGTAAAACCCTAATACGACTGTCTTTGGAAGTTGCCCTAAAAAGGGAAGCGCATGATATAAGCATTTTTTAGGGCTGTGAATCTGAGTGAGAAGAAAGTATATTTTTGGAACATTTGTATGCTTCTGAATTTGTCTTCAAGTGTTGATTATCTCCTGAAAGAACTTGCATTGCAAGTGTATTGTAAAAAGTAATAGTTTTGATTAATACATTGTGCAGGTTTTGGAGTGCTGGGGTTTTTACCAAAAGGTTTTCCATAGGGTAAGTCATTGTGTCACTCTCTTTTTATGTGTATGCATGTTATTGTATTAGCATTCTATAATTTCTAAGGGTTAAATCTGAATTTAAACGATCCTCTCCTCGGGAGTTTAGCATAGGGAACTATTTTTTGCACACTTAGTTTCCTTTCAAGAGATAGACATTGCATCCAAATTTGACATTGAGGTAGATCAACCGAGCACAAAACCAATAGATGTTGATGATGTAGTTGTTAAAAATATATTGGATTAAATTCCTCAACTATTGACTAACATGAGTCACCCAGAGATCACCATAAATGACATAACTGAAGATGATCCTAATGATAAAGCCAAGGAAGATGAGATAGTCAAAGCAATCGAGACCCTGAATGAACAAGACACAATAGAGGTCTCCCAAGTAAATGTACCAGGCTAGCTACATATTTTAGTACAAGCCATTGAAATAGAGAGTGAATCATAGAAGAAGACACCTAAGAAGGTTACAGATACAAATGAAGACAAGGGTGATCAACAAGGTACATAGACCAAGCATAGTGGTGGAACAACATAAGGTGATGCACAAAAAGATGCCACTAATGCAGAAACAAAAGGTGAAGGTAATACAAAAAACATAGATAATATAGTAGATACTTCTACTATAGATACCAAGTTCATTACTGAATCACCTCACCAAGTCATCACACCAAGTACTTAGCAAGCAAAGCCGGAACCTGAGCAAAAGTCTCAATTAGCATTAACTTTATCTCCTTTATCTAGTTTTTAAGGAAAGAGAAAGAAGAAGAAAGGAAATAAGAACAAAGTTACTTTAGATGGTATCATAGAAATTCCATCATGGGATCCAAGGACACTTGATCGAGAAACATTGAAGGAATATGGAGAATTATGCACTAGGAAATCAAAATAGGACAAGTTAAGGAAAGAACACAAGAATGCTCAAGTCTTAGAAGCCACCAAGGCGATTCTTCAATGAGTTTTCCATGACTTAGCTATAAATGAATCCACCCCCATCATTGATCAACTTGCACTGCTCATTGAGGCCATTAAAAAACCTGAAATTGATGCCAGGCAGAAATGGAAGAAAGAGATGAGAAGAAGATACAATACAAGGTCACAAGGAAGATCAAATAGACAGTGGTAGTACATAAGGTAACTCTGTCTGAATTTGTGAATGTAATAGAAAATATCATATTTGAAGACATAATTCTACAATATTTATCCACTTTAGATCACTTCACTATGATATTAGTGAAAATATAAAGAAGATCAATCAAGATCTAAAAGATAGTGCAAATAGTCTATCAACCGAGCAACATGCATTGTAGATGCATTACACCAAGGTACTTTAGAACCAAAAAATTGTTGGCAAGTTGACTTCCTGATGAAGCATGACTTATTTTTTTTGTCAATCATGGCAACAAAGTCATACTTAAGTTCTGTCATGAAAGACAAAATGACTAAGTGTGAAAATAGGGCAGACAGACACATACAAAGATCAGTACGTCAGTGCACATGTTAGAGATCACACCAGAGCATGTGTTCTTAGATATATACTTTATGGTGTATATACATGCTAGATCTAGACACACAAAGTATCGAACATCAGTATGGAAAATTTACAGGCAGATTAGTAGACTTGCAATCCAGGAAATAGAGCATGGAAGCCGACTATAGTTTTGATCAGCGTGAATGATTATGTAATGTAATGGCTAAGTGCCTTTAGTTATAAGTTTGTATTAATGTAATTAATGTTGTACTAAATACACTTAGGCTGAATTGTTTGAAAGCGTTGTATATTTTGGTTTAAAGACCGACTAGTGTTATGTTTTGGGTCGCGCCTATTTAATTGTAAACATATAAGTATGTAATGTAATGTTATGTTACAAGATTCGATTATTATGCATGAGGAAGATACAGATGAGAAGTATAATGAATTCAGTAGATGATATATCTCTTTAAATGGGTAAGAGCATTTGTGCATACAAGGAACTAATCAGACAACAGTGTCATTACAACAGTTCATTTTTGATATAGTGCATATCAACATTCAGAGGGTTGTAGCCTTCATCTTATTGGGCAGTGAGCCATATACCTTTAACAGGGTTTTGTAAAAGACTCC
>MU223159.1:2377382-2389147 GCA_018584345.1 Thuja plicata
TTGAGCCCACAATCTCCTCACCCTGCATATACTTCATGGTGAGGGGGAGCTTTGCCAGGGCCTTCTCTATCTTAGACTTTGCCGCTGCCCTGGTCTCGGTGGTGGATGGCAACTCTAGACTTCCAAGAGGAGATGATGCGGATGCTTCAGACATGATTGTAAAGTGAAGTCCGGACCTGCGAGACAAAGCGACCGTCAGAATGTATTTATCAAAATAAAACCATAACTCTAGGGTCCGGAGATCCTACCACCGCGCCGTTTTCTTTTCCTGAAAAGTTAGTCTTTTTGTATAAGTATCCGAAAAGAAAAACACAACTTAGCACTTCCACTATATCTCTGGGTCTGGGAAAATTTGTCACACTGGATGAAGACAATGAGATAGATGACAAAAGGGACCCGCAACCTGGAGAAGTGGCCATTAGTAAAGAATAATGTGGAAGTAGGTCCACGTGGATGCCACGTGCGATAGCATTGAATGGATGGGATGGCACTGGCGGCGGAGGAGACAACTCGAACGCGTGAAAAGGGAAAGCCACTTGGCCGAAAGTAATTGCGCGCATGGGAAATAAATAAGGCTCTGACAGCCTTGATGGAGGAGAGAGAAAACCGCCTGTTTGAAACCAGCCATGAGCTGAGTTTCAAACAGGTGGTTTTCTACCTCGAGGTCAGCTTGAAGTGAAAAACTGACAGCAAAGGTGGCTCGACCAGCTCGTGGAGCCACCCAGAAGGATATACAGAGGGGCGAAGGATATATACATAGGATGGGGGAATATATACAAGGGTTACCTATAGAAATATATACATATATGCATGAATATACATCAATGTACATGCGGGTGACTCCCGCGAAAAAAACCAGACGAAGCCGAAACCCAAAATATACAATTATTTACATCATATACACGATATTTACAAACTACTTACAGACCATTTACAGGTACTTATAGATATTTACAAGCTATTTACATCTACACACACCAGCTATTGACAAACCATTTACAACTTATCCACAATTATTAACAACTATCTACGTATGTACAGAAGGTGGACAACCTTCCGACAGAGCCAACCCACCAACGGGCGGCGAACCAGAGGCAAGAAAAGAATAGACAACAGAAACGAAACAAAATGAAACAACAACAAAAAAAAATCAAAACCAAGTGAAAACAACACAAAAGAAAATAAACAGAAGACAGAGAGAAGGGAAGCGAAAGCACCAACCTAAAAATGCAGAAGGTGGAGGAAGGGATTACCGAGTGAACTCTGCAACACTTGAATCGTTAGTTCGCCAAGATCACCACCATGGAGCACTCGCGTACGTTAGAGAACACAGAAGGGGGTTAAGCTTTGATTACTGTAAATTCTTTGCAAACTCTGTTAATTGCTCTAAAAATGCTATATTTTTCTCTAAGTGCTCACAGGTTTTAATCGCGGTAAATGTGAAAATGACAGGTAAGCTTTATTTATACCCACGGTAAAAGCAATCCTCCTCCTTCTAGAGTTTTAGGTTAGATGAAACTTCCAGACTCCGGACCCGGGGATTCCTTGCGATGATGCTCCTAAGACTTAGGAACATCTTCGCAAGCAATCCCAGAGTCCGGAATCAAACTTCCCAACGAAAGACAACCTCTGGGATCTGGGATCCGGGAGGGGAAGAACAAACCAAGAAAACAACACACTCCGGGGAAGAAAACCCCAGAGAAGAAAGAGCAAAGAAAAGAAAGACAAGGCAGAGCCGCAACAAAAGAAAAGCAAAAGAAAAAAAGGGGGGACCCAACATTTTGCACACAAAATGTAGGGACGGGGATGCAAGGCATAACAAATGGCGACTATCTGGGACAAATGCCTTAGCGCATTTGAGAACCATAGAATCTCTGGTTGGCACAACTGGAAAAAATCGTCCTCCCAAAGCATTTGACAAGTAGAGGACCACATATCCAAGAGAACCCAACCATACAGGAGTCAGTCTATAGCCTTTCATCAGTGGTGTCGTGTGTGCTTTGGAAGGAAATCAAGCCGATGACCCTTGGGAGGAAATAGAGAAATGACACTAATTACATCGAACCAGTCATCAATTTTATTGCTTCCCCCACTAGAGACCGGAGTTTCGTCCCGCTTATCCACATTACTTTGTTTATTTATTTTTAGGTAGGGAAGGCGGTACTTCTTTCACCATTGAGCCCAAGCTTAGCTAAAATTCAAATGGCGGTACTTCTTTCACCTATCCACCTGTATTTAGATATTTGGAGAGGATAAAACTCTGGACCCGGAAGGAATTCCTTTGGATTTTCAGACATG
The DNA here is from genome assembly GCA_018584345.1 of Thuja plicata. Lineage (NCBI taxonomy): Eukaryota > Viridiplantae > Streptophyta > Pinopsida > Cupressales > Cupressaceae > Thuja > Thuja plicata. Next base: position 2,379,681 of record MU223159.1, read on the forward strand.
GATCAACCAATCAGTACATTTGATCTACCCTCGACGTGTCTGATTACTTGTTCCTTATATTGTTATTGTTCATTGAGTGCCAAACTCCCGGAGACAACACCCAATGGAGTTTGCTCAAAAATGTGTCGTAACTTGCAAATAATCCCAGAGACCGGGTCGATTCCACCGTGATAAAGACAGATTCTAGGGTTCACCATGCCGAAGGCATTGTACTAGAAGCCAAAGTTATGCAGAGCATTCCCGTTCTACAAGACGGCACAAAACACCGGGGCCAAAAGAAGACCAAAAGCGAGAACGAAGACAACAAAAAGAAAAAAGGAAGACTGCCCCGGAAGGCAGCCGACAAAACTATTTACAAGGGGAAACTTACATATAATACAATTTTGGACAAACTTACCCTTACTCGAAGTAATGTTTGAGAAACTGCCCATTAATAGGCAATGCGACAGGTTCTCCAGTCAAGGTATTAAGGCGATAAGTATTTGCCCCATAGATTTCTGAGATCAAATATGGTCTGAGCTAGAGCCGTTGGAACTTGGTGTGCTTTCCCTTCTTCTCTCGGCCCTTATCCCACAATAGGACCAGATCTGAGATCTGAAAAGCCTTATATCGGGCTCTTCTGTCAAACCATCATTTTACTACTGCTTGGTGACGCGCGAAATGTTCAAGGGCTGCGTCTCGTTGTTCCTCCATCCGCACCAGTTTTAGGAGCCGAACCTCCACAATGTTGTCCCTGTTGCTGAATTCCTGCATAAATTGTAAAACTGGGATTTGTAAGTTGACTGGGAATACAGGGTTATGACCATAAACCAAGTGGAATGGGGATGTCCCCAGGGCGGCTTTAATACGAATACGATCTGCCCAGAGGGCGTATCTCAATTTTTGGTGCCAATCCAAGGGATTTTGCTCCAATAGATGTTTGATCACCTCAAGTAGATTCTTGTTTGTTGATTCAGCAACGCCATTTTCCTGAGGGTAATAGTTGCTGGAGAACTTCAGTGTGAACTTTCAGTTGTAGGTCCATTCAAGCAATTGTGCGGAAGAGAACGCCGGACCATTGTCACATACCAAAGAAAAGGGCATTCCAAACCTCGTGACGATGTTCTCTTCCAAGAACTTGATAACCACGTCTGCTGTGTTGTTTTTGCAAGGTATAGCCTCAGACCACCAGGTGCAATAATTAGTAGCAGTCAAGATGTATCAGTGGTTGGCAGACGAGTTGGGGTTGATCTCCCTGATGAAGTCAAATTCCCACTGGGCAAAGGGTCTAGCCTCATAGACTGGTTGTAGAGGCATGGCTGGGTTACGCTCACGATGTGCTGCGGTTTGGCAAGTGTGGCATTTCCTGATGTGAGCGTAAACATCTCTGAAGATACAGGGCCAGTAGTATCCGGCCCGGAGGATCTGATGGGCAGTGGCGTCGGCTGAGCCATGCCCGGTTCCAAACTATCCATGAAATTCATCAATTATTTTCACAGCTTGGTCTCTATCGATGCACCAGAGGTACACTCCCTCATAGTTTTGACGGTAAAGCGCAGAGTTTTTGATCATGAAATTTGCGCTTTTCATCCGCAGGGCACGGCGTTTATGGGGAGGTAATCCCTCTGGGCATTTGTTATTTAACAGCAAATACACCAGATTGGTATACCACGGATCCTGGGTAATGGACTACACTGTGTAAGTATGACATTCTATGTGGGGAGTCTCTTCTGCTATTGTTTGGCTTAGTCCCTGGCCTCGGACTATTTTCATGGGCTGCATCTCTAAATCATATTCCTGGAGGATGGCCATCCATTTCCCCCGTCTCTCGCCCAATTTGCTCTGCATCAGTAGAGATTTGACAGCCTAGTCCAGGATGATAGCATGCACTTTACTCCGGAGAATATAATGCTAAAATTTCTTCACGGCGCGAACGAGAGCAAAGGCCTATTTTTCCAGTGGTGAATACCGGACTTCGGTGTTCTTAAAGGGGGAAATCATGAAAGCAATTGGTCATTCCTCCCCGTTAACCTTCTGAGTTAACACTTCCACAGAAGAATACGGCGAAGCAAAAGAGTATATATAGAACGGAAGAGAGTAGTCCGGACTAGCCAGGACAGGTGCCTCCATTATGGTTTGTTTTATTTGGGTGAATGCCCGCTTTGCTTTAGGGCTCCACTCAATTTTGGTATCCTTTTTCATCATTTCATTGAGTGGCTTGACGATCTCTGTGAATCCTGTGATGAATCGACGCACAAAGTTGATTTTTTCAAAGAAGGATCGCATTTCTTTCTTGCTGCCAGGCATCTGTAAGTTCAACAGTGCTTCGACTCTATCAGGTTCAATGGATATACCCTTCTCAGAGATGATATGCCCTAGAAATTTCCCTTCGGTGACCCCGAATATGCATTTCTTGGGGTTGAGGGATATTCCATACCAGCGACATCTCTCACAGATCTGAGCGAGGTGGGCGGCGTGATCACGCCTGTCCCAGGAGAAGACGGTTAAATCATCCATGTAGATGATTATGCATCGATTTACAAGGCCTTCAAATGCAATGTCCATGGCCTTCTGAAAGGTAGCCCCGGCGTTGATCAATCCGAAGGGCATTCTCCTATAAGCAAACATTCCCCACTTGGTGGTAAACGTTGTTTTCTCTCTGTCCTCATATTTAACCATAACCTGGTTGTATCCCGAATATCCATCCAAGAAAGACATCATCTGGGATCCATTTACTATCTGCAACACCTCATCCAATGAGGGGAGAGGGTGATTATCTTTTTTAGATGCCTTGTTCAGATTCTAAAAATCCACGCAAAGGCGGATTTCACCATTTTTCTTCCTAACTGGGACCAGGTTGGCAACCCATGTAGTATGCCGGATCGGGAAAATGATCTGAGCTAACAGCAATTTTTCTACCTCTTGACGAATTAGAGGCTCTATCAGTGGGTTAACCGGTCTTTGCTTTTGCCGAAAGCGCTTAGCATCTAGTTTCAGGGGAATGGTATGAGTCATGATGGAGGTGTCATAAGTTTTCAAATCTTCATACCCCCAGGAAATCACATCAATGTATTCTCGGAGAACCGCGAGAATCTTCTCCTTTTCCTCAGGGGAGTAGGAGGTGCCTATGTGGATTATTTTCTCTTCACCGGGCTGGCCGATGTTAACTTTTTCAAACTTTCCTCCCTCGAGGGAGGAGGATACCTTCTCATGGGCCTGAGGGTCTGAGTCGAAGATTCGCTCTAACGCAACCATCCCCTTAGGGATAGTGTTGGTGGGAAAGTCCATGATCCCATCATCTTCACCACCCTGTCCAGTGTCATCGTGGTCTCGTTCCTCCACTATCTGATCCTTGAACACACCAACGTTGGCCATGAAGGCCAGGATATGTTGATCGTCCTCAAAGACCTGAAAGTGGGTAACATTGTCTGGAATAGAGGGGGTGGGGACCATCTCAACTGAAAATCTCTGGAGTCATGAGCCGGCCATCGGCTCAAGTGTGCTGGCAGAAACAGCTGGGGCATTTGGGACGTAGTTCCGTTGCCAGGGAATAAGCTCAATGCCAAAGGCATCAAAATATTCAATAAGGCTCCAAGCCCAGTTGCGGTATGCGGCCAGCCTTTTGTCATGACATGTATATTGACTCCGGATCTATTTGACAACCAACTCTGAATCACCCAGAGCCTGGAGGCGAGTGATACCTTTCCTTAGTGCGAATAGGAGTCCAAGGACCAAAGCCTCGTACTCCATGATGTTGTTTGTGCAGTTAAAATGAAACCTATAGGAAGCGAGGAAGGATCTCCCTCGCGGGTTGATTAATTCTACCCCTGCCCCACAGCCTTGTTTGGATCAGGACCCGTCAAATTTAAGGGTCCACAAGTCATTGTTTGTAATTTGGGGCTAGGGAGGGGGAGTTTTCTTTGGATCGTTGCTAGGAGACTTGGGGATCTTCTCCTGGGCTACCGGCGTAAAAGTGGAGTTTATCCCCAGAGGCGTTTTGGTTTGTGATTCCTGGGTGGATGGCACCAAAGGGATGCATCCCGTAGAAGTACTGGGTCCCAGGGAATCGTTTGCATGTTCCCTCCGGAGGATAACAAGTTGTCGGGTAGCGATAGACCGGCATGGCTCACACTCGTGCTCTGAATGTTTTTGGTAATGCAATCGGCACCAAGTGCCAGATAGGAGTGTGGCAAGGGTCGTTGTGGGGCCTTGAGAGTTGACTTCAACTCTTAGATTTTCTTCCAAGTCCTGTGCTCTTTGTAGCACTATGGGATCCTCTCTGGGGATGAAATCAAATGTTAAGATTTCAAGAGGTCGGTACACCCCCAGAGAAGATTTGGAGAAAAGGACTTCATTGACCCTCCCTACTTCGGTAAGGGCCTATTTCATTCGGGGTTCACTTTCAACCCGAATCTGATTGGATTCTCCTTCCCAAGGAAGCCACAAGTGGGTGAAGTCGGTCAAAAAGTATCCATTTAAGGACTTAGACCAATTCCGACTTAGTAACATCCCGTAAGTCTCCGGGATGTCCACCACTTGGATGTCGATAATGCTGGCTATCCTGGGGTCCTGGATAAGATGTATCCGGATGTTTTTCAGTTCCCCCACCATTTTCACAGCAGTCTTATCCAGCTGGATCACTGCGCCATTAGATGGGGTGGGGTGGAGTCTGAGCTTCTGGAAAATGGATAAGGGCATGATGTTACCCAAAGCTCCTGAGTCTACTAGGCAGTTGTGTATATTTTTGCCATAAATGTTCAGGCCTAGCAGGAAGGGAGGATCCTCATTATTTCCCTGGAAGACAGCCGCGTTAGCATCTTCGAATGAAACTGTCTTGGGTGGGCGGCCAACGGCTTTCGGGTTCCCCAAGAGCTTCAGAAGGGACTTCTTCTGCTCGGGACAATTTAGCAAAACCTCCATTAAGGTCATGGAGGTAGTGGTCTGCTCTAGCGCCTTTGTAATATCAAATCTTCCTCCCGGGAATTGGGGATTTTCTTTCGCGAGGTCCTTCGCTTGGTTAGGGCTAGGACCTTTTGGAGGGGCAGGTCGATCAATTGCATTACTCCGGGGAGGAGGAGTATCTTTAGTAGGAGGTACGAGCGTGTAAGTTGGTCCTTTACCTGCCTGGCTCTAAGTGTTGTATGGAGCTCGTGGGTTGGTAAAGGCGTTGGCCTCAAAGGGCAGAATGGATTCATCAAAGAATCCCTGTAATTCAGATTCTTCTTCATCTTCTCTGGAGGTTCCGAAGAAGATGGTATCACAGGTGAAAGCACTATGGGTTTGCTCTTGGACAGGGGGCTCAGGAGGAGCGGTATCGTGCGACTGCTGCCTGTCCAGCTGGGAGATCATTATGACTTTCTCCAAAGTGGCACAATTCACTTCATTGTGCGAACCTGTATCATGCAGCCGACACCAATTGGTCATGGGCTGGAAGTCTGAGACTGGCTTAAAGTGGGATGGTCCAGCACTATTTTGGTTGGTGTTTTGATTCGGAGGTGGGCCTCCGGTGTTAGCGTTGTTATTCCATTGTTGGTTGGGCCTTGGCCCGTTGTTGAAGTTTCTTCCTCCGGCATTGTTGTTTCGTTGGCCGGAGAAGATATTTCCCCGTTGGGAATTTGAGTTTTGGGGTGCGTAAGACCCAGCCTTCAGCTGACCCATGTCCATGGTCAGGGTGGATAGCATTCACTGGAGGGACTCAACCTTGGCGGTCAATTGAGTGTTAGCATCACAATGGGACGGTTGTGGCTGTTTTTGGTTTCCAGGGAAAGCAGCAGGATTAACCAAAGTCGAGGGCGGCAATCCTCCAGCCGCGGATGACTAGAAGAAGGGCACTCCGGTCGGTTGTGTCTGATTTTGTTGTGTCTGCTGTGGTTGATTCCAAGGGAAAACTTTCGGACCCAGTGTCATTTGGGTCTGGGAAGGGTAGACATATCGCGCTTGTTGGTCTACCAAAGGTGGCGGAGGATTCACCGCCATTGAAGGGGCACCTATTACCAGATTGGGATTGTAACCCCCGGCATAAGCAGTTCCTCCGGGGACCATGTTGAAGGGTGTGTTCTGTCCAATCCCGCCCGGGGACTTATTAAGACCGCGGGATAATTCTAAGGCTAGATTATAGACTTTTACCAAAGTATCCCGGTCACCCGGGCCGGTTGTTCTCTAGAGGAGAGTGACAACGAAAGGGTCCATCGCATTGAGGTATGTCTATATGGTAACATATGGCAATGGGACAAAAGGGCCTGTGCACCTCTTTAGGGCACGCTAGAACCTATGGTTAAATGCTGCGAGAGGCTCATTGGGTTCCTTTCTGATGGAGATGAACCGACTGTGGGACCAAGCTGGGTCCACATGCACCCGAAAGGCAGCCAAGAAGGCATCCTCCATATCTTGCCATGTGTTGATGGAGTTGGTGGGAAGGTTCAGGTACCAGTTCAACTCACTTTGTCCCAAGGACAAGGGAAACATGCAGGTCACAACATCTTCATGTTGGATCCGGTGTCAATTCATGGCATCTTTATATGCCTGTAAGTGTTCTTCTGCGGTCCGTGGGCCTAAGTGCTCGTATCGCGGGCAAATCTTCTCTGGATGAGAGGGTAGGTCATTGGTTGCACCCGAAAAAGTACCCATTGGGGACCCAGCGTTTCCAAAATATATAGCCATTGGGGGAACTATATGTCGGGTAGTTTGAGTATTGGTTCCCGGGACCATCTGGGGAGTTTGGATACTGGTTGATATGGTAGATCCCCAGACAACGGTGGCTGGTAGGAATTTTGACGTCCATTTATTTCGAGCAGGAGGCTCGAGTTCGACAAACCTTCCAGGATTCAGGGCGGATCTGAGGATTCTTCCAAATTTAGCAGGGGAAAAGGACCCAATCCCGCTAAAGGCTTGTCTCCTAAAACTACAACTCGGGGAACCCTCAGGAGGTGTAAAATCGGAATCTTGGGAGGGGGATGAGCTCATGCCCTCCTTCTAGCGCCAGTTTCTATTGATGGGGTTTTGCTGACTGGGTCCGCCAATAGTCATAAGTTGTCACCGAATTCCAGAGTCTGGAGAAATCGACCAACTCCGCCTGTAAAGGTTGTCCAGGGGAAATAAATCCTTCGGGCCTTCAAGCACCTGGGTGTCAGGTCACGATGGTGTGGGGTTCGGTTGGGAGAGGTGACTGTTTTCGAGGGGGATAGCTAGTTACTTCAACTCATTCCTCCCAGCGATTCCATTTAGTGAGGGTTTTCCCGGAGTATTCCACACTTTGCAAATAAAATGAAAAAGATCCTACAGGGTTAGAAATGTTTATCTAACTATAGTCATGCTAAAAGGTCCAGAACATCAACAATAAACTGAAAGACTATACTAAATACCGAAGAAATACACAACCATCAGTTAGCATTTTATTAGTAGCAGGAATAAAGAGGTCGTTAATCTACTTTAACCATTCAGAGAAAAGGACATGCAGAACATTAAAACATGAAATACCATTAACTCAGAAGCAGAGATGATAACAACAGCATTGTCATGAATCCTTCCTTCTTCATTAATGTTTAATCCAGCGAGCACTGGTGCGTGATACAATAGTGGCTCCAAGGGAGCATTTAACTACTAAGAACAAAACAAAAGAGCATTGAGCTCTGTAATTGAATAAGCTAGAAATTACTTTGCTATTTCTTATGGACAACAAAATCATCAATTTTGTCGACCCTTGGAAATGGGTCAATTCGCCTATTTATACAACTCTTTAACCCTAACCCTAACTTACTGCATTTGAATAAAATACAATATCTAGGGGCTAGTACTACCTGTACCACCCTACAAAAGACCTGGAGACGGAATAGGTCTGCCAGATCAGAGGAAGAAGATAAGATACATCGGAAGAATCAGCCTCGAGAAGAGAGCCAGGGAGAAGAAAGAAGAAAATAGGTCCTTCTGGAATCGAGGCTACATGCCTCATAAATGGGAAATGCAGTGCCCTGTCTCCAACGTACCAGGTGTACCTTTGAACGATGCCTCGAGAATACCACTGTCAGAAACCAACTGTCAGGACAATGCCTCTTAATGTGTATAACTACCTTCTGACAGTCTTAATTAACCGCCTCTGAAAGTGACCGGTCGGCCTCGGGGACCGGGACGCGGATCACTTTAAAGAATACAAAATTGTGGATTCGAGACTCCGGGATCCAGGAAATTACGTTCCTGAAAGAATAAAAAATACTGAATGCTCAAACTTCCCCGGTTCCCGGGGAACGCTCAAGGCTATTTATTATCACCAAAGGCCTGAAGGAGGCAGAAAATACCGTCTTCATCAACCTTCTTCAAACTGGCCTTCCTGAATCTGGCCATCTCGACTTGTTCCCCTAGTTTCGGAACATCACTTTTAAACTCATCTGCCATCTTTGCGGCGTCGTGGCCTCTAAGCACCACCTTGATCAACTTAACCATTTTGGCCCCATCAATTCCTTCTGGAGATTGATACCGGGAGCCCACCATTTCATCAAAACCTCCCAAAACTGACTCCTCGGGAGTATAAGTATCTCTGCTGAAGGGATCCACCCCGGAAGCCTTTATTACGAAAGATTTACATAAATTAAAAGAATATTTTACTTTATTTACCTTCTCTTGTAAGGAATCTATGAGTTGCTTGGTTACCTCCAATGTGAGGTCCAGTCTGGAGTGCTGAGTCCTTACGAAATCAAATGGTTCCTCACCCAGAATCCTGGATTCGGAAACTAGATCTTCTCCCAGAGTGAGGAGCTCTTCGAGCTCTGCTTTCCACGCCTGGTAATTTTCAGTATCACTCTCCCACTGTTCAATTAGTGCTTCTGCCTGGTGAACAACCTGCCGGGCCGTGTATAGATCCGAGAGAGTGGATACTAGGAAACGCCGGATGTTTCCTATCTGTAGATTGGCCCATTCATCAACTGCTTGGGCTTTCTTCTTCATTACCCGCAGGGAGTCTATGTTGCTCTGCGGTAATTCTTCTGAGGTGGAGGCCTGGGGAGGGACGGCGCTGATGGGTCTGGCCAGCTCATAAAACAACCCAAGAAGGTTGGCATTCTTCTCCTTCTCTGCTTTGAGCCTCTGGGCCTCTTTCTCGTATCGGGCCTCCACTGCCCTTGCTGCTTCTTTCAGCAGGTCTACTTCACCCTACTTTCCTCTTTTACCCAAGTGTACCTCGGCGATGTTATAATCTGCGGGGTCTGTAGTCACCTCATCGACATCCAGGGGAGGTATTGCTACTATCAAAAACGTTTCTCCACCCGGCCCAGTTCGGAGGGTATGAACTGTCCGAGCCTTCTTTGTCTTCGGCGGGGCCTGAGCCAAGGCCATCATTTAGGCTAGAGAGATAGGGGCTGTTGGAGTGGATGGGGCTTTTCTTTTCTTTCTTTCCACCAGCCACGGAGGTGGGAGAGGTGGCCTTCCCACCAGAGTCTGTTCTTCTGATACTCTCCCAGTGTCCGGTGGTGGTTGCTCCTTTTCAACGTGTACCTCCT
>MU223159.1:2393144-2409803 GCA_018584345.1 Thuja plicata
TTGAAGATGAGGATGTCATCATGAAACTCTTTGTTCAATCTTTAATTGAAGATGCTAGGGATTGGTTCAGAAACTTACCTAATGATAGTATTGCCTCTTGGGATGAATTTGTAAAATCCTTTAGGGAGCAATATAGGAAGCATGTTAATTCTGGATATATGTTAAATGAGTTTAATAACATCAAAAAGCTCCCAAATGAAAATATGGCTGATTTTAACAGTAGGTTTCAAAAGGCCATGAACAAATTATTCCAAGTTTTGAGGTTAGATGAGGAGGTATGCCTTACCACTTACATAAATGCTACTGATGGAAAAATGTCTTATCTTCTTAGAGATAAAAACTCAACTAATTTAAGGGATGCTTACAAGATGGCAATTGACATTGAAAGTAATAGAAGAGCATTAGGGAAATTGGGGAAGAGAGAAGACAATAAACTTTGGAAAGAAAAGGGATTAGCCATTAAAAATGTCAAAGAAGGTGATACAGTGGATAAATTGGTGAGTGCAGTAAAAGACCTTGCTGCCAAGATGGATAAGAATGATAGAGGAGGGTACCGAGATAATAATTATACTAACCAAATATTTGAAAGACAACCCAACCTAAGAGATTATCCATACAAGACTAATTGGAATAATGAAAAACCTAACCCTGAGGGACAAGACAACCCAAAAGAAAAAGAAAATCCAGATCCCCTAAAAAGAAACAATGCCAACTATGTTGAGAATACTCCCTAGTGTGATGCTTGTAACATGCCACACTCTCCCTATCAATGTGTAGTAGCTCAGGATTTGTTTGACCAAACAGAAGAAGGAGAGCAGGAAGGCCCTGCTATCAATATGTTCACAGTAAAGAGACCTTATCCATGGCTCCCTGATATTGCCTCATCCTCTGATGATTCATATTCAGAGGATAATCATTGTTTTACAAACCAGTTACAAAGTTCAACATATCAAAATGATCAAAATGAATATGTTTCACAAGCAACTATAAACATTGTGGGTGATGATAGTTCACAATCTCATTTTAGAACTCCTACTAATGAAGAGAAAAGGTATTTAACTATTGCAGAAATTAATCAAGCCAAAAATGCCTACAACTTAAGAAATAGGATAGTACAACCATGCAAGGCAAGTCTACCCCTGTTTATGTTAAGAAAGACTCACCTCAAGTAAGTAAGGGTTTCCATCCTAAGAATGACGGCCAAGATGAATGTTGCAAGCGGGAAGGATCTTCTCAGGATCATATCAGGGAGGGGATGTCAAAGGAGGAATTGGTGCCAAATGAGAAACTCAATAAAATGAAGAAAGTCAATGATATATCTCTTGAACTGCCTCATTTTGATATGAAACATGTTTTGACCCAAATGAAAGTCTCAATCCCACTTATGGAAATGTTGAAAATAAAAGAGCATAAGGAAGTTTCTCTGGCATTATTAATAGGAATAGATGATGTATCTATCCCTAATCATGAGGAGATACATTTGACAATAAATAGTTCTAAAGAAGATTGTCCATTAGTTAAAGGAAAAGGAAAGAGCAAGGAATTTTCTGACATTTGCATTGGAAATATAATAACCCAAGACCCATTGTCTGTTGATCCATTCTATGTCACCTTAATGGTAAATAGTTTTCTGGTAAAAAATTGCATGATTGATTCTAGAGCAACGACAAATGTAATGTCCTATCATGTGATGAAAGAATTAGGCCTCCGGGTTACTACACCTATTGGAAGCTTCTATGCCATGGATAACATAGAAGTTCCTGTGATAGAGACATTGAAGGATATTAAGGTGAAAATTTCTTCCTTCCTTGAAGCAACTTATAGGATGGACATAGTGGTAGTGGATACTAAACCATATTATGGAATGCTTCTATCAAGGCAATGGGAAGCAGCAGTAGGAGGAAAGATGCAGTTGGATTTATCCTATGTAACTATCCCTGTGAATGGGAATGAGGTCAAATTTTATAGAGAACCGTGGTCATCTATTATGGTTGAGGTGGTCTTACCTAATCAATTAAATTTTTGTGTGAATGTTGATATGGAAAATTTTGTGGTTGAAGAAGTTAATCCACAGTTAAAAAATACTGACCCAATTGTGGATGAATTGCTGTTGCAACAAAATGGACTCTGGCAAATGTACTTTTATGGAGGATGTTCAAAAGAAGGATTTGGAGTAGGAATCTTTATGATATCCCCATCAGGTATCACTTTCAAATATTCATTTATGTTAACTTTTCAATGCACAAACAATACTGTCGAATATGAGGCTTTAATCTTGGGAATGGACATTGCCATCAAGAATGGTATTAAATGTTTAAAAGTGCATGGAGATTCCCATTTAATTATATCTCAGATTAGGGGACATTATGCTGCTAAAGATGACAGATTAAAGTTTTATAAATATGTTGTCTGGGATAGGATAGAATTCTTTGATGCTTTCAATATATTATCGGTTGAAAGATTAAATAATATAATGGCATATTTCTTGGCAAGTGTTGCTCTAAAAAATAATGATGCTACTCTTACTAGCATATCTATAGTTGAAACAAAAAGTAGGCTAGCAGTTCCTGACAATATTCATAATTGGCAAGTTTTTGAGGATGATGATGATATCCTCAAGTTTATTCAATGTATGGGCCAATATGATGGTCAAAAGATTGATTGTGAATCTCTAATGTCAACTGTGGACAATAAGGTATATATTTTTGATTAGGAAGTCATCCAATTGAATACTAATCACATTCCCAAGGGGTTAGTTGAATTGGAAGGCATGTTCAGCATCAATGACAACTATGACTCAGAAGTCCAATGCCAGAATGGAAAACTTAGAGGAAATCAATTTGGGATTTGAAACATCTCCCCAATTATTGTACATTGGCAAAAAATTGGACAGTAATGTGAGATAGAATTTAATAAAGTTGTTGAAAAGGTACAAACATGTTTTTTCCTAGTCCTATGATGATTTGAAATCTTACAGAGAAGATTTATTCCAACATGATGTCCCTTTAAAAGAAGGCACTAAACCATTCAGACAAAAGCAAAGGCCAATCAATCCATTATTAGCCACCAAAATGAAGATAGAACTAATGAAGTTGAGAGATATGAGCATAATCAAGCCTATTAGACATTCATCTTGGGTATCTAACTTAGTCCCTGTAAGAAAGAAGAATGGGGAAATAAGATTGTGTGTTGACTTTAGAAACCTAAATGTAGCCTCATTGAAAGATAATTATGGACTACCTAATATGGAGGCTATGTTGCATAAAGTCACTAGATGTGACTTGTTATCCATGATGGATGGATTCTTAGGATACAATAAAGTATTGGTTAAAGAGTTTGAGCAATTCAAAACAACATTTACTACCCCTTGGGGTACCTATATATATGCTTGTATGCCATTTGCGCTAAAAAATGCTGGTGCTACTTTTCAAAGAGCTATGGATGTAGCCTTCAAAGACCTCATAGATGTTCTGATGGTAGTTTACCAAGATGATTTAACAGCTTTCTCAAAAAGACCTGAGGATCATTGCAATCATTTGGAAAAGGTCATGATAAAAGCACTAGAATACGGGGTGTCTCTGAACCCAAAAAAGTGTCACTTTGCTATTACTGAAGGGAAACTTTTGGGACACATAGTGTCAAAAGAAGGAGTGAGGATAGATCCTAAAAAGGTTGAAGCCATCCAAAAGGTACTTGCTCCCAAGAACTTGAAAGGTACACAATCATTTCTAGGGTAGATTAACTTTGTTAGGAGATTTATTGTCAATTTTGCAAAACTGGTTAAGCCTATTGTCAAATTGCTAAAGAAAAATGTGAAGTTTGAATGGAGCCAAGAGGCTTAGTTAGCCTTTGAAAGGATAAAATAGGCTATTCAAGAAGCACGAGTCCTTGTATCCCCTGATTACACCAATCCATTTTCTTTGTTTACTTTTGCGTCATTTCATACTATTGCAACAGTCTTATTGCAGAAGGATGGTGAGGGATTTGAGCATCCCATTGCATTTTTTAGTAATTCATTGCAATCAGCCAAATTAAATTATCAAATGATGGAAAAACAAGCTTATGCTCTGGTAAAGGTGGTCAGGGCTTTCAGACCTTATTTGGTGTGTGCAAAAGTAAAAGCATATGTCCCTCATGCTGTTGTCAAAGATATTTTTGTTCAAAATGAAGTGACAGGAAAAAGATGTAAATGGATAAACAAAGTCCAAGAATTTGATATAGAAATCCATATCACCAAGTTAGTGAGGGGATTAGGGTTGGCTAAGTTGATGATAGAAGAAAATTTGGATTTGGCCCAAATAAACAGTGTTGGTGCAAAAGATAACTGTTTGACAAGTATTGAGATGCAACCCTGGTATTCCAATATTGCTTATTTCCTCAAAAATGCTAAATATCCAAACTACTTGAATGATAACCAAAGGAGGAGTTTGAAATTGCAATCACAAAAGTATGTTTTTTTGCAGGGTGATTTATTCTAGAAAAACAAGGATGGGATCTTATTGTTGTGCCTTGACATAGGTTAGTTAGAAAAGATACTAAAAGAAATGCACTCTGGAATATGTGGAGGGCATTATTCTGCTAGAACAATAGCCCACAAGATTTTGAGTGCTGGATATTATTGGCCTTGTGTTTTCCAAGATGTTCACACTTTTGTCAAGAAATGTGAGCCATGCCAGAGATTTTCAAGAAAGATGAAGTATTCAGGGGTATTGTTATTAAACTCAATAGTGGTAGAGGCTCCCTTTGCTATATGGGGAATGGATTTTATAGGAGAATTTAATGAAAAATCAAGTGGAGGCCATGGCTAGATTTTTCTAGCAACTGATTATTTCACAAAGTGGGTAGAAGCAATCCCAACCAAAAAGGCAACAAGTACTGTGGTGATTGATTTTTTGATGGACAACATAATTAAAAGGTTTGGTGTTCCCCTTAAACTGATAATGGACAATGCCATGTGCTTTAGATCTAAATAATTTACTGACTTTTGCTCTGATATGGGAATTGTCATGTCTTATTCATCCCCATACCATCCTCAAGCTAATGGCCAAGTAGAATCCAGTAATAAGAGTATTTTTCAAATCTTAAAAAAGACCTTAGAGGGAAATAAGAGAGCTTGGCATGTTAAATTGAAACTTTCCCTTTGGGGTGATAGGATTACTGTCAAGAAGGCCACTGGAAAATCTCCTTTTGAACTGGTCTATGGTGTCCAATCCAGAATGCCTGTTAATAATTTGGTCCCAATTTAAAAGTTTATCCAAGATGAAGGAATAGAAATATCTAAACCCATGGAAGAAAGGATGGTCGAGTTGGTAGAATTGGATGAAATAAGGAGAGAAAGCCAGAGAGAAAATATCAAACTACAACAAAGAATGAAATACCTTTTTGACAAAAGGCCAGATGAGAGAAAGTTTATGCCTGGTGATTTTGTGTTGCAATGGAATGTTAGGGCCGAGGAGAAGGGAAAACATAAGAAATTTGAATCACTATGGATTGGACCTTTTTTGTTTCTTAGGTTTTTGGAAAGGATTCTCATTTCCTCAAGAGTCTGGATGATGAAGAACAGGAATTGCCAGTGCATGGACAATTCCTGAAAAATTTCTTTAATTAAGCTTTTCTCCATGCATAGTAGTTTGTAGTATGTATAGGTTTGTTTCCCTTTTGTCATGTGTTTGTTTCTAGTTTTAGGTTGGTCTATTTTGTGGTCTACTTCCCTAGAGATCTGTAGTTCTTGTTATAACCTATTGTTTAAACATCCTCAGAGAGAGCCACTGTTGATGCTATTTCCTACTTAAGTTGTGCCCTGTAATTTTCTTAGGGTCTCTTGTCATTGATAATGTCTAGGGTTTTGAGATTGAGTTTCAGAATGTTTTTGTGCCTCTGTAAAGTTCCTCAAACCCTTAACCTAATTGAAAATGATAAAAAATGATTAAAATTGCCTTGGTCGATTCTATTTTCATGTTACTTTTTCGGTCACTTAAGTCACCTTAAGTCATGTGTCCATGTTAAATGGGTTGTTTTTTACAAAATACTATGATTCCTAACCATTTTAATATTTCCTAAGTCCCGCCATGTAAAGTTCCATTTACATCATCACCTTATGTATCGAGCAAGTTAGAAAAGATCGAACGGCTCGCTTAATCGCTTAATGGAAAAGTGCTCGACATCTAGCGGTTAAGAGAATAAGTGGTGGTGATGCATGTCCTTGGTGGGGCCAAACATGTTAAGAAATTCCTTAGTTAAAAGGTGAGAAACTATGAAAAGATCAGACGGTGCACTTAAACGCTTAAAGAGAACATGCTCGACATCAAATGGTTAAATGATTAAGTGGAAGCGATACGTGTGCTTGGTGGGGCCAAACAGTCGTAAAGGTATTTTGTTAAATAGTGCACAAGTTTGAAAAGATTGAATGGCCCACTTAATCACTTAAAAGAGAGGTGCACGACATCTAACGAGTAAGTGATTAAGCGGTGATGACATCTGGTAGTTGGTGGGCCTAGGAATTCAGAGCTGATGAGATTTTAAGATTTAGTTAAGTTGTTCTACATTTGACGGCTCACTTAATTGCTTAAAGAGAACATACTCAACATATAGAGAGTAAGTGATTAAGCGGTGGTGAAATGTGTCCTTAGTCGACAGTTGTTTCTGGGACAATAAGATAGCCGTCAAATGTGAAGAATGATGTCCAAAATTGACGGTCCAAATTCAAAGTTGATGAAACAAGTTGTAGAGAACCGTTAAGCCATGAATTTGAAGCTTGTGGATTAATTATAGAATGTGTGACATCTCCAGTAAAATTCGATACTGATTTGACTGAGGCCGTAAAATTGATTAAGCCAACTACAGCCTCAATAATTCACCAAAATAATCTGAGCAAAGACGAAATTGTGAAGAAAACCAGCTTCACGCGATTTCTGTGCAGAATGAGTATGCTCACTGATTCACTAGCATTCCAATTGAGATAGAAGTTGCAGTTCAGAAAGGTCTTAGAGCTTTTGTTTCAGAACCTGATTCTAGTATTGATAGAAAACCCTTAGAATGGCCCCTAGAATCAAAATCTCCAGAGAAGTTGATTACTAGAAGAGAAATGCCAGGGAAGAATTATTGCAATAATTACCACTAGCTTCAGGTGATGCAACACAAGCTAAAAAGATAGTCACATTGCATCCTCATTTTAAGATCAGAGAAGGATTGTATGATTTTGGTAGATGGGAAAAGGATGCTAAGACTAGTTTAGATGGCCTCACCCTGTTCAGAATGGCCTATACTCAGAGAAATGCCTCCACCCCAGATTGTAATATTTGGGAATTAGATGTGGGAAAACTGACAGCTCCTAGTGTGTTCATGGATACTGATTTATTCATCTTGATTGTGAACACTTATGATAAGGTGGCTAGGGTTGTTAGGGACACTCGGGGAAATATAATATTGAATGTATCAGCAAATGAAATCAGAAGGATTTTCAAGCTGACTGATCCCTCCCAAAATATGGATGATATTGATCTTAAGTATTTCAAAGAAATATACAATAACCCAAGAGACTATTACAAGGGTGAATTAGTGAAGGGGTATGCCAAAAAAATAGGAGACTTGGTAGTGATAGGGCCTAGAACCCCAGAACCCTTTAAATTGGATCTTTTCAATGGAAAAGCAAGAAAAATGTACAGTGCTTTGTGTTATGTTTTGGGGATAGATGAAGAGGGGGAAATGCCTATCCCTATAATGTTTATGGTTGTTTAGATTCTACATTCCCACTTGTCAATAGTGTTTGACTATGCATCTTATATTACTCAAGAAATGCATGATGGTTTGTCAGGGATCCAAGATGGCAGTATATAGAAACCAAAGGGTTGGTATTCCCTCATGATGCATATGTTATTATTCAACAGTGCTGATTTCTTTGAAGAAGAAATGGAATTGGAAAAATTCCAAGATGGTAAAGAATTGCCTGTCCAGATGTGGAGTGTTGATTTATCATGGGACAGGAAGAATGCTAGCTATGTGTATTTTGACAAAGTTTTTGCAACCAGACTTAAGTCATTACTAAGCAAACAAAATGCTAGAGTTCATAATGAAATGATGATGCTTTTAAGGCCTATGGAATATGCCCCAGAGTTAAAAATCACTCACAATTGGGGAGATTTAATCTTTTACCCTTTTTCCATAGTAATTAGGGTTTATGGTTTCAGAGGTGCCCCTTATGTGCTACCTTATAGAGTCCCACTCAAGATTGGATTGGCAGAATTATAAGACAATTAGGTGGGTTACAGGAAGAAGCCCTAACTAGAAAGATGAAAGGAAGTATCTTTCCTACCCTCACCAGAGCCCATCACTTTATAATAACCAAAGGTGGGTGGACATAGTTTGATAAATATTTTGAGCCCTATCACTTAGCCACCTCTGTGTCTAGATGTATAGATAATGGGGACTTCATCATGGGTATGTTTAGGAAAAGGACTAATTGCATAATATTAAAGTATCAATTAAATTATCTAGAGGATATCATCAGGAACATTTTGGACCTAGATGTTCAAGAAATCAGGAACGAAAAATGGATGGCATACAAGAAGTCTTTGGACTTTGTTCATAATTTTGACAAGACTTATGATCCTTTAAAGGATTTTTTCCCATGGTCTTACAAAATTGATTCCCTGATGAATATTTTTGAGGGAATAATACAAAATCTAAATGAGAAGAGGAAGAGAGTAGTTGAGAGTGATCCAGAAAGGGCTCTTGCTATTTTGAATAAATTTCCACAAAGCATAATAGTTACACCAAGGAACTATGTAGTGTATAAGAGAAGAGGATATACCACTGTTGCTCCCAAAGTTGACAAATCCCTTCAGCATAAGGGAAAGAGGCCAATACATATTGATGTTCAAGAGGTTCCCTCTCCCAAGAGGCAAAGGGTTGAAACAAAAGAATAGGGGAGTGAATTGTATTCTCCTTCCCAATCCCCTATGCAGTATGATGACCAGACCATTGCTGAATAACTGGTCAAAATGAGGAATGTTGGTGAAGTGATTGTTACCACTCAAGAACTACAAGAAGGGATGCTAGAGGCACCTAGACATACAACATTTTACCTCATAGCGGTAGAATTTGCTGCTAAGGAATTAGACCCTTTGACCAAACAAGCCAATGATGAATTCTTGTCTGATGACAGTTTCATCAAAACTAGGGCTTTCATTCAATTCTTATGGAGGTGCCATATTGATGAGTACCATAAAAAATGCCAGAAGATGCTAGAGGCTCAACCCAACTCTACCAAGGAGGATATAGAGAAAGAAGTTAAGCAGGAAATGATATCAAAATTTGATAAAATGATTCCTGAAGAGGGCAGACAGATGGTCAAAAGGCAAGGAGTTCTCATATTTCCACAATGGGATTGAGCGGATGTAGTGGTCTTTGATGCTATGAGAAAACAAGCCAAACCTATGACTACTGTTGGGACATCAATTGGTGCCTATTTTAGTGAGGATCATGCAGCTCTGGCCATCTGGTCACTAAAGAAAAAGGACAAGAGGAGTATAAGAGAAGATGATGAGACTGAAGACACAGGTAGTCTAATTGTGAAGAGGGTTGTAGATACCTCAGGAACTGAAGCGGCTAACCTTATTGTACAAGCAGCCAGTTTAAGCTTGAAAGTGTCAGAAAAAGAAAAGGAAGCCTATGCTATCTTAAATGAAAAATATGATCTTGTGCTCAAAGCTTATAATGAAGAGAAGGTTAAATCCTTGATGAAAGACAATAGAATTGCAGTGTTGGAAGGTAAGCAAAAGATCTAATTTGTGCCCCAAGTGATGATCACTCAGGAACCTCATCAACCCTCCTCCTCAAGTCCATTTATAACATATCCCCCATCACCTGCACCTCTAAGTCCTACTACTCAAGAGGCTATTGATGCCAAAAGAGCAGAGTTGGAGGCTGAGAAGAATAGGTTAATCAATGAAAGGACAAGGTTAGAAGAAGTGGGAAAAAGGGACCTTGAAGATTCCCAGGCATAAAAAGAGGCTGAGGAATTGGTAAAACAAAAGCATTCAGATCAGATCTTCTCCAACCTCAAAAGGTGTTCCAGTGAGGTCAACCTCTCTAACCTCTACCTATTGGGAAAAAAGATTGCAAGATTCACCAACAAATATGAGGATGAAAAGGAACAATGGAATCTGATAGTGGGTAAATGGAAAGGGAAGGCAGCCCATGTTAGATCTTTCAATTCCCTCTCAAAGGAACAAAATAATATTGATATTATCCTGACAAGCACTCATAAGTGTCTCAAATTGATGGTCAATTTAGACACCAAGAGGAACATGGTCATGAAGAAGATTACAACTTTGAGGGGAGAATTCTCCAAGGATAGATATGATATGTATCCCAATATGTTCAAAGAAGATTGGAACATAAAGAATGAAGCCCTATGGCTGAGGCAGTTAAATGAAGCACTAACTAGTAGGACAAAAAGAATTGTTACATTGGCAAACACTGGCTGGTTTGTGCGGACTATTGATATTTTGAACAAAGCCAAGGCATTTTTTGAATCTTGGGAAGTAGAAGTTGAGAAGGATAATAGTGACTAGGTGGAGTTCAATAACTGAAAGGATGAAGTTCTCAATTTTAGTTGGCTGAATGATGAGGTGTTCACTAGATGGGTTAGCAAATATGGTGTAGTTATCCTAGTGGCATGAGACAGTAAATATGAAGGGGATAGTTAACACAAGGGAGGTTGAGTGAATGGAGAAAATCAAATATAGGGGCCTCTGCACCAACAAGAGAACAAGATCTAGATGACAAAGACCCAACTACCTTGGAGCAACTTCAAGTATTCAGGCGGTCACAAGACAAAAGATTACATGGCTCATAGCAAAGATTTGTTACCACATCCACCTGAAGTTTTATCTCTTCTTGAAACTATATTTTGTCCTTTAGCCTAGTCATCTGTAGCTTGTTGCATTCTTATTTTCCAAAAGGATTCCAAGATGAATGTGGCTACCTATAAGTATCAAGTTGTAATTTTGTAATAATGATGGTAAAAATAAGACTACAAGGCAGATTACTGAATTGTGTCTGACTATTGGTTCTGAGTCTTTGTGAATATACTAGTCTTCAAATATATATTAATAAAATACAATGGAATCTTCATTTTGATATCTATGATGTCTTCTTGCATTTACTATTAATTCTTGTGTGTTCAATTTGTAAGGCACTTTGAATATACTGGTTATAAGGTAGTCATGTTCTTGTCTATGAGTTGCTTTCAAGGAAAGTTTTAAATCTTGTAGATGATTACAGAGGATTAGGGTTTATGTAGGGATTTGATACAGGGATGTGAGGATGAGAGGATAGTTTGTAAGGCATTCTATCTGGGGTTTATTTGTATTTCCATTGATTATTTTTTTATAAGTATGCTCTATTTTGACTCTATCACCCATGATTAGGCACTGATCATAAATGCTGGCAAGTGGTTGTTATCATCAAATTCAAATTAAATTAATTTTTATACTCATGTTATTTCAAGTATAAGTATAGTTAATTATATTTATTACAATTCATCTTTTTGATTCCTTGGAGAGTGAATCAATAGGTTAGCCTTCCTAGGCCTAAATGGCATAAAAAGAAGAAGGATCTCCCATCCTTAATCCACTATTAAAATTGCTGAAAGCTGATAATCTATCAAAGGTGTATGCACCTAGGTGTGTGGAGCCCAAAGTGTAGAAGGATTTTTTATCCTTTTTAATTATCCCTTTTTCCTTGTGAAAATCTAAATTGGGTATAAGAGAGTTTGGTATTTATTGTCATTATAATCAATTCTATAAGAAAAAGAGCTAACACCCAACTCAATGCGCAAAGGCAAAAAGGGAACACTACTAGTCTTGGATTCAGTACAACACAAGATGAGATCAAATCATTGCAAGACAGAGAGAAAAAACTTGAAACATCTTCAAAAGATAAGAAATTTGAAAATACTACAGAGGTTATAGTTGATCCACCTAAAAGAGAAATCAAGCAAGTTAACAGAACTTGTTATGCATACAATAAACATGGGCATTTGGAAACAGATTGTAAAGAGGTAAGACCTTTTAAAGGTTATTGTTACTCCTATAATAATTTTGGTCACAGGGATATTCATTGCAAAACAAGTCAAAGAAATCAACCTTAGCAAAATCACAGGAATATAAATCAAAGCAATCAAAGAAATCAACTCTCAAGAAAATTGAAGAACATTACATGTCAGATATGCAACTACAATGGACACACAGCAAAGCAGTGCAGCATGATGAGAAAAAACATCAGACCTCCTATCATTTGTCACACATGTGGAAAGGCTGGACATATCTCAAGGTTTTGTACATCCAAAAATCAGAGACAAGAGGATCCTAAAAAGTCACTATTTGAAGAGAAAGGAGAATTCAAGTTTGTCAAAACAAATGAAGATTCAAGAAAAATATGGGTTGAAGTTAAGAAGGACAATAATGTTGACAAAGTAGTTGATGCATCCATAGTGGACGCACCCTCTACTTCTTCTTGAATAGACCTTCTTGGTCTAAGGGGGAGCTGTTCTAGCTCAAGACCCTTGCACGGTTGGTGTACTCACTTCAGAGTATGCGCCTTTGGATTCATGGTTAAAAGCACATGTTATAGCTATATGCATTCACGTATTGACGGAATTGCATTAGAATCAAAGTTTCAAAATCTCTATGTATGGTTACAAGCATTAAATGCGGCAGATTGTATAAAAAGAAGTTAGCAATCAATCATTCTCACATTTACACTCAATAGCATAGAAATTGTAGAGCATTGGAGCACTAAGACATCTAGGAACAAAGGCACAATAGTTTAACAGTTGGATCAAATGGATAATTAGTTTGAAATGGAGTCCTAGCCGTCGTGCCATTTCAGAATTTTGTGGAAACCTTACATAAGAAAACACCAAGTAAGTATGGTGACCCCAGTTGTGTTTGATGTAGTAGAGAGGAAGAGGTTTATATTTAAGAAGCATCCATTCAAATCCATACTAGATGATGTGGAAGGGGCTTTCTCCAAAACCCCGCTTGACGTTGTTCACGTGGAAGATATCTATGCATACATTTATTGTAAGAAGGAATCATTAGGAGATGATAATATAGCCACTCATATGGTATCAATGTTAAATCTAGATTTCACATTCAAGGATGAGTTCATGAACTTACAAGATAACCCTATTCTTGAGTATTCGAATGTGCATGAGTTTGAAGAACCAGAATGGGTAAAAATTCTATTAAGTAGAATTCATGATGATCTTTTCTAGATTGGAGATGTCCCAGTTCGCATCACTACAGAACTGATCCATCAGTTAACTAGACTTCCAATGACTGGACTGGTGTTTCCCACTGGTAAGGATGTCAAGAAGAAAATTGAGAAAGTTTGTTTGTCCAGGAGTGATAGGCGTGGAATGACATTCAACCCTATCAAGGAAGATGACATTAAAATCCTGACAATGATACTTGGATATAAGTTTCAGCAAGCAAGCAATTTGAATAGTGTCTCTACAACAATAGTCCTTGTAGCTATCAGAATAGTGAAGGACAACACCCAATAAAACCTATGTGATAACTTGCGCAGTCAATTGATTGACAATATCAGAATCATCAAGCATGATAGGAGCAAAACATTTAGGTTTGGATCTCTGATCATCTATTTGTATTTCCACATAGTTGGAAAGGTTGCAGACCTTTATCTAGACAAGGGTAGACCTACAATGTCTTAGATCTCTCGCAAAGACATAGCAGACAATAGTGCAAGATATGCAATGAATATGGATATAAAAATATTCAGAGTCAAAATGCAGAACAGGTTCAGACTATCTAAGAAGATAATTGACAAACACAAGGATACAATATGCTTCATGGTAGAGACAGATTGCACATGCATGGAGGTTGTTGAGCTGAGAACTAAGTGGATTCATCAACTAGGGTATGAAGTAGAAGACCATGTGTTAGAAGGATATGTGTAAGACTTATTGTCAGGACCTAAAGACCCTAAAGAACCTAGATGGGGCACTTACAGAGAAAATACTGATGAACTAGATATTGAACTATAACTTGCTGTTAACAAAAGGAAAGCATCCAAAACTACATCCAACATTATGAAAATGCATGGAATCACACAAGAAGATTTGGGCAAGGCAAAAGAAGCCAAAATTGCTAAAGAACTTGAGCAGATTCATGCACAAGTTAAACTTGAGAAGATTGATAACACTTAGAAGAAGCAGAAGAAAAATGAGGAGAGTACCTCTGCGCCTACTACCACAATTGATCTAGATACATCTCCACCGTCTGTACCTAGCAAGAAACCTAGAGGAAGGAAGAAAGTGGCTACAAGTCATCCATCCTCAAGAACTACAAGGAGAACAGTAAAGAATACTCAAGCTCCTCCTGAGGTAGGTTTCAGACCCATTCTAAATATCTTGAAGAATAGGATTGTAAATGAAGGAAGATTGGATACACTTTCCAAATTCTATGACAAATATCAAGAAATTGATAAGACTGAGATACATTCTATGGTCATATCTCATACGATTAAGTTTAAGAAATCAATTCTTAAACTTAAGACAGTGATACCAGATCAGTTATGGAACAAATTGGATATCATGAAAAGACATGCTATAGAAGAGGACATGAAGATTAGAGAAGAAACTTTGGATACTCTTCTCCCTATCTGTTCACATGATGAGAAGCCTATTCTGTTAGATCTAGTAAAGCCTCATCTTCGTAGTAAGACAAGAACTCTTCAAATTATCAACAAAGAGTATGAGCAGGTTGGAAAGGAGACTGAAAAAGAATTCGCACAAGTATTTATGGATAGACATATGTATCCATCAATGACACCTACAAATGAAACTCAAGTACCTCCTAAACAAGCTTTAGAACCAGTAATTTAGGCAGCGCCTATGAAAGGTCCATAGGATTCAGTGCCCTCAATCTCAATAGCCTCTGAGATAGCTAAAGATATAGAGGACACTATAGTGATTGATGATGTAAAAATATCTATGACAGCCTCATATAATGATATGGATAAAGTTGATGAAGCATTTTTAAACACCGAGGAAATGAACACTGGTGACACAACTCTACAATAGGATGAAGTTCCTTTCATTGATCCAATAGACTTGGACAAAGAGAAACATACTCAAGATAATGAGACACCAGTAAAGGAAATTCATGTCAAAAGTGAATGTGTAGATACAAGTCAAAATACTATTTTCTCACCATCCACTCAACCATCCACCTCATTTTTGTCAAGGTTAACTCCTAACTCAGCAAGTTTAGATGCATGGGAAGAAGACCTTATCAAGATCAACGTCCTTGCCATGGAAAAGGAAAAAGAGAAACATGTGATGAGGAACCCTCACTTTGTGGAATCAATAAAAATTTTGAATGAGTTAGTTCCTACTGATAATAAAGTTGCTAAAGTTAAAACAGTTGAACATTTGGATAGCATACTGACAAACTTCAAAACACATTTCACTAGCTTAGTAGAATCAGCTACTAAGATTGCAAAATATGAATACAAGAAGGAGAGACTAAATGAATTGGTAAAGAACTTTACCTTAGATTTGAACTCCTTAAATATTGGGCAATCTATACTTAAAGAGTTGGCAGCAAAAGGAAAGAAGGTTATTGCAAATTGCATGGACATAGTGAAGCTCACCTTTGAGCACACTAAAATGATAGAAGAAGCAGAAGAAATGATGGATAACATAAGGAAATTAGTTAAAAACTCCACACAAGGTATGAACATATGCAATAATGTCTATCAAGGTCAGTTGGAAAAAATTGAGAAGGCAAAACTCAAAATTAGCAAGATCAGAATAAGACAAACTCAGTTGAGAAATGCACTTGCGCCATCTCTAGCAGTTCTTAATGAGAACATAAAATAGATCGATGACACCATACAGACATATGATCAAGGTCCTTGCATGGATCTGATAAAAATAGAGAAATTTACATATGCTTTATATGCGCATCTTCAGACAGTTGATGCAATGAAAGTCTTTTGGCAAAAAGAGATTCAATCTCTTCAAGTTGTGTACCCAGAAGTCTACATGGAGTAAGTATGTTGAAGACTTATAGTTTTTACACACCTTTGTCATTAATTTCAAAGGGGGAGTAGTATAGAATGTGTATATGTGGAGAAGTATATATGTATATATCATAGAGTATTATGATATACAGTCATTTTTGTATGAAGTCATTTTGAGTAACTTAGCCACATTCCTTTGTTGCCATAAATGAAAAAGGGGGAGATTGTTGGCAAGTTGACTTCCTGAGGAAGCATGACTTATTTTGTGTTATCAATCATGGCAGAAAATTCATACTTAATTTTTGTCACAAAAGACAAAATGACTAAGTGTGAAAACATGGCAGACAGACACATACAGAGATCAATACGTCAGCGCACGTGTTAGAGATCACACCAGAGCATGCATGCTTAGATATATACTTTATGGTGTATATACATGCTAGATCTAGATGCACAGAGTATGGAACATCAGTACAAAAAAGTTACAGGCAGATTAGTAGACCTGCAGTCCAGGAAACAGAGCATGGAAGCTGACTATAGTTTTGATCAGCGTGAATGATTTTGTAATGTAATGGCTAAGTGCCTTTAGTTATAAGTTTGTAT
>MU223159.1:2410432-2447119 GCA_018584345.1 Thuja plicata
AATAGATAAACACTGATTCCCCCCCCCCCCCCTCTCAGTGTTTCTAACACAACTCTGACTAGACCTCAAGAAAGAAGAAGAGAAAATTAGAGAACAAGTAACCAAGCTATAGGTAACATATTCACCACATTTGGTCATGATGTAAAAACATGTGACATTGGTAAAGAACCTGATTGCCACCCAAGAATTGTCAGTGATAGACAACATATATGATATGCATACTTAGCTAAAATTAGAGCTATTAACCCTCAAGCATTTTAAGGAGGAATGGGAGAAGCTACTGGAAACTATCAAGACCAACCATCCTCATATTTTTGACAAACTGTAACTTATTTTCCTTTTTTCATTATTTTCAAAAAAGGGGGAAACATATGTATATAAGTAGAGTATAGGGGAATACTATAATCAAGAGGAGCTGATATACATATACCGAGCATGTACAAAGGGGGAGTCACTATGTATAATATTATGTTCAGTAATAAGTTTTTGATACTAATTCCAAAGAGGGAGAATGTTACTCCAATTGTGCACTAAAATTGTCCTTAGTTATCAAGCAGACATAATGGCCAGACAATAATAGATTCACAACAGGATAGTTGGTGTATTCACCAAAGTACAAAGTTAACCAAGAGCACTGATCACACCTAGAGTTAACCAAGTATAGTGATACCCAAGCTGACAGATTTAACCACGTGGATTTGGTCTATTCTGACTATAGACCCTATTTTCCCTAAGTGTGATCATACCCCTAATTATGTTCAAATGAATCTGTTACTGCTTGGCATAATTCTTTTGAAATTAATTTAATCTCCTAAAGTGATCAAATCACTAAATTAATTACTCTTAACCAAAATCAAATAATCAATCAAATACATGGCTAAAAATGATTAATCTGCTAGGAATTAAATAAAGTTCTAAATCAATTTCTCACTTCCAAAAGAACCCATTCCCATAGCCTAATTAATTTAATTAAATTGGCCATAGTCCTATTAATTATTAAAAAGCAATAAAAAGCTTAAATAATTAATATTCCAATTTTTGAATGAATTAAATAAGTTTAATTCATTTCATTAATATTCCTCTAAACCCCCAACCTAACCTATCTCAACCACTTCTACCTTGAGTTCAAACCTATCCCAACCCATTCACCCCATGCTAATCTAACTCTAATCCTAATTCTATCCTAACCCACCTCCTAATGTTGTCACATGCCATTAGGGAGTGATTAAGGACTCCACCCACTTGAGAAAGTCAAGAAATATCAAGATTCCTTTCCTCAAGTCCACTTTCTCAAGCCACCCTCTTACACCCTTCACATGCTTCTTTAAGGCTCTCATTAATACCTCATTAATGTAGATTCCTTAAGCCCATGTCTCCCTCATACCTATTGATTGCCTTTGGAATTTATTTCTTCTTACACACCATTAATGAGTTTTTCAACTCCATTAATGCACCTTGTCCCCCCTCTCTCTCCTCATTCTTATATAAATAGAAGGGATTTTTAGCACAAATACGCCTTCATTTTTTAGAGTAAAATTGCATTGTTATGCTGTTAGAATAAACCTAGACTCATATCATATTTAAGATTTCACATTTATGCATTGTTATTTTCATGCTTTTTAGAGCTAAAATACATGTTTAGGAGATATCTTTCTTGTTTTAACTCAAATCTTTCATGCTAATTTGTATATGTCACTAATAGTAGCATAATCTGATGGCTATTATGTTACTTATCATACTCTTCTTAGTTAGAAAACAATAGGTCAATTTTAGTGTTTTATATTCTCTTCTAACCATGTTTTCCACTAATGCAATGATCTATTGAAGTGTTGTGTCTCTCTTAACAGGTACAAAAATCACACACATTTTTGGCACCCACCACGGGGCTGATTTCTAATTTTGCCTCATTTTGCATCTATTTTTTTACTAATTTGTATGCACATGATTCTGTTACAGAATCGCATCTGGTCATTTTGGCTCGCATCCGGGATATGCCATCGTACCGCAGAAAATGAGGCTCACATCTAGGATTTCCTGGATTGTTTTGGGTTTAGGATCGCATTTGGGGAACATTCAATCACATATAGTGACAAAGGATTGCATATGGTATACGATATCACATCCTCCTATTTTAGGATCACATCTGGTGAAATATTTTGTGAACTTCATTTCCCAACCACTAACATTTGCGTGCTTGGTTTCTTTGGTCTTTTCACAGCTTAAATAGTGTTTGCAGGCTTCCATCAAAGGCTTTTATTGGGATTTAAATGAAGAATACTAACATGGTTTTTCAGGTTGCCCAACCCCCATCTTGACCTCTATTTTTACATGCTTTTGACACTAATGACATTTTCTAATTTTCCACTAAACTGACTAGAGGACTATGCTCTTTTCCTTTTAAGGAAAATCATAAACTCACACATCAGTTTATGGGTTGAAAGGAATTTGGGAATAACTGAACCAAGGCAAAAAAAATCTAAATTTCAATTTGGATTAGTAACTAAACAATCAAAACACTAATTTATGGGTTAATTGAACAAGCACACTGTTTAAATTTGGGATCAAAAATTGAACAAGCTACTCACTTAAGATTGTGGATTAATTGAACAAGAAAAATTTACATTCAAGAATTCTATTTTTCATTAAATAGGAACATCTTAAATCGAGCACAACATTTCTTGAGGGAATGAACTACTTGATTGATTGTATTTTGGGAGAAAATGACATGGATTAGGAGAGTATGCTCTTCTTCTTTAGAGGAATAAAAAATCTATATGTCCTATGCTCGCCAATCCTTTGTAAGATTATTCAATAGTAGAGGGCCTACCGGTTGAGGAAACAATATCCCAGGAATGACCCAAGTGAGGACAGGTTTTACGCCAACCCTTCCAACCTACTATAAATAATTGCTTCCTCGTAGGCCAAAGCCTTGGAAGACAGAATCATTTTTATTCATAGAATCCTGACATCATTCTTTGAACATGCTTAGGTATGTGTAGAGCGGATCTTCTTGAATATTGATTGTGAGACTACATATACTTAAGTATTCATAGGGCTATACACCTTAATTTTTCCTTGTGCAATTCTATGGGGGACAGTTTTGAACAGATTGCCTAATAATAAAAAACATTTCAACTGAAAGAATTCCTGATTCATCCCCAAAAGGGTGATAATATTTGTGCAAGGAAAAAAGTAATTTCCTAAAGACACTCATCATATCATGCCCTCACTTGCATTTGGAATCGGCTAATACAACAACATGACTGGAGCCATTGCATGCTTGGTGATGGTTGTATTCTGATTAACATTTAAGTGTGTGCCTAAGTTAACAAGAAAATATTTTCATCCTCCACCTAGAAAATAGGGATAAGATGTGTGTCTATTTCACCCTCCTAACAATACAAATCTGTTTGACATGCCTGAAAATTCATTAAAAAGATAAATTATTCAAACAAACAAAAAATCTCATTCCTAGGTCCACACATGTGTTTACATTCACTAACGAGTCTCAGAATGCAAAACTGCAATTAGGAAAACTTCATGCACTCCCAAAATATACTTTTCAAAACTGATCAAATCTGACAGACATCATAAAATTGCATTCTAGATTTGCTAAATTGTATGCAGTATTTAGGCTCACATCTGGTATCCTAGCTTGCATATAGTCAACACATTGTCGCATCTGGTATTTAAGCTTGCATCTAGGGTCATCAGTAGATCACATCTAGTATTTCTTGGCTCACATCTCGGAGCTCGCATCTAGGACAGTGGGCACTTGCAAGATAGTTTCTCAGAAAGTCTCAATTGATTTGGATACCCTTTTGGCTCTTTAGTCAGTCCCTTTTGTCTTTTTTGGTCTCCCTGTCAATATATCAAAACACTTTTTCAAAATGGTATGCAGTATTTAGGCTCACTGTCCTAGATTTGCTAAATTGTATGCAGTATTTAGGCTCGCATCTGGTATCCTAGCTTGCATATAGTCAACACATTGTCGCATCTGGTATTTAAGCTTGCATCTAGGGTCATCAGTAGATCACATCTAGTATTTCTTGGCTCACATCTCAGAGCTCGCATCTAGGATAGTGGGCACTTGCAAGATAGTTTCTCAGAAAGTCTCAATTGATTTGGATACCCTTTTGGCTCTTTAGTCAGTCCCTTTTGTCTTTTTTGGTCTCCCTGTCAATATATCAAAACACTTTTTCAAAATGGTATGCAGTATTTAGGCTCACTGTCCTAGATTTGCTAAATTGTATGCAGTATTTAGGCTCGCATCTGGTATCCTAGCTTGCATATAGTCAACACATTGTCGCATCTGGTATTTAAGCTTGCATCTAGGGTCATCAGTAGATCACATCTAGTATTTCTTGGCTCACATCTCAGAGCTCGCATCTAGGATAGTGGGCACTTGCAAGATAGTTTCTCAGAAAGTCTCAATTGATTTGGATACCCTTTTGGCTCTTTAGTCAGTCCCTTT
This sequence comes from Thuja plicata, assembly GCA_018584345.1. Lineage (NCBI taxonomy): Eukaryota > Viridiplantae > Streptophyta > Pinopsida > Cupressales > Cupressaceae > Thuja > Thuja plicata. Next base: position 2,414,907 of record MU223159.1, read on the forward strand.
TGTCTTTTTTGGTCTCCCTGTCAATATATCAAAACACTTTTTCAAAATGTCTACCTTGCATGTCTTGTCAGTTTCTCGTGATATGCCTCAATACATGTGGTTTAACTGCTTCTTAAAAAAACTTAGTTCCCAGCTCACTATCAGGTCATTCTAACCCTCTAACGCTAGAATCATTTACTTCCACAAAAACTCAAATGATACTTACACCTAGACACACTCACTTGAACGGTTTGAGATACTACCTGACACTATTGGGAAATGTTGATGAAAGTTGAGATACAACCACATGGTTAACACAAGATGCAACAAGTACACCTCTAAAGGATCAAAAGTGCCTCCTAAATCACCGCACTTTCAAGGGGAAACATCTTGTAGTTCCCTACTTGATTTATAATCTCCACAAATGGATAGAAACACTCGTGAATGGAGTGCAACTTTTGAAGAATATGACAATAGGAAAAGCCAGAAGCATGAAGATCTCGATGAAAATGAAGAAACCATGTTTGAACATCCTCCATTTGGATCAGATAGTGAGGGGCAGATCCCTAAAGATGAGTACGATAAAATCAAACAGAGCAAGAGCTTCCACAAGATATTAGAAAGGATAATTGATGATGATAAAGAGAAATACTTCCTCCATTTGGCATCCACCAGCGTAAAATTACCCCAGGAATATGATGTGGAGAAACTCAAAGAAAAGAAGGTACCAACTCCTATATCCATTCTCACCAAGAAACTCACTTTGATGCAAACAAAGCTCACAACCCTCAAATAGGAGAAAGAGAAACCCAAAAAAAAATACTCTTTGGACACCATTTGTCCATTCCCTTTTGACAAGAGTATCACTATGGTTCCATTCCCTCCCAACGTGGCACGGCCAAAATATGACAAGTATATGGGAGAGATCGATCCACATGACCATGTTCAAGAGTTTTGTGCTCTTAGCATAGAGTACATGCATGAACCTACTTACCTCATGCGGCTTTTTCCTAGAAGTCTAGGAGGTAACGCCATTGAATGGTTCTCAAAAATTACACCCAAGGTCAAAATGTTTGAGGAGTTGATTCAACAATTTATTCAAAATTACTCTTACAACATCCAACATGATGTGACTATGATGGATATATGCAATACTAAGAAAAATACTAACGAATCATTTACACACTTCCTACAAATATGGAGGAAAATCTTTGCATGGTACTTAAGAGCTATCCCTGAATCAGAGAAGATGAAAATATTTGTCAAAAATTTGGTACCAGAATTGAACTACACATTGCAAATGAAAGATTCCCCTAGTTTCAACAAGATGATTAAAAATACCCTTCGTATCAAAGAAGTTATGGTCAGAAAGGGGGAGATCACTCTTCAGAGTGAAAACAAATCGAACCACTCCAACTCCAAACCTGAATGGTGGAATAGGAACACAAATGTTGTCAATGATGGCATAGTAGACACATCTAGTGTTGGCCCTAAAATTGAAGTATTCAATTTAACCAACAGTATGCAAGCAAGCAAGGATGCCAAGGTAACAACTCCCATACCCAAAGAAAATAATGATAATAGTAAGGGACGGACATGGACTTCAAAACCTCAAAGAACATTCACTCCTTTGGGAGAGCCTCTCAAGACTATTTTGAAAACACTTCTACACAACAAAGTTCTCACAATCCTAGATTCCAAACCATGGGAACCAATAGTCAAACCCAGATGGAGGGATGATAACTCCTACAGTGTCTTTCAAAAGAACAAAGGAGACAAGACTAACAATTGCCTTAAGCTTAAACATGTTATTCAAGACCTCATTGAAGGAGTAAAGATCAAAGTAGACGGACAAACTACCATTGAAGATCATACAACATTCAATAAACCATTTCCTAATTATGAAAAATGGGAAACATCTAAAGGGAAAGGTAATGAAGTCAACTACACCTGTCCAATGATGACAATGTGATCAATAAGCTAAACATTAAAACTGAATCAATTAATGTGGTCACAATTAAAGGTGCTTCATTCCACTTGAATGCAGTGACACAGAGCTAAGCATAGGTCAAGATCAAAGGACCCCCAAGACCAGCATCAATGTCCAAGGTTCCTATTATTACTATTCCTAAACCAGCAGTGAAACACATGGTGACTTTTCTTGGAGCAAAGTATGACTTGGTAGACCAATTGCAAAAAACCTTTGCCAAAATTTCCATTTTAGAGTTGCTCAAAATATCCACAGTACATGGGGAAATCCTAGAACAAGCTCTACATGTTTCTAACATCCCAAAGGATATTGATATAGGAAAATTCTAAGCGATGGTCAATCACATCTCAGCGCCACATTACCTCTCCTTTTCTGAAGAGGATGATAAGTCATTGACCCATCCACATAATCAACCCATCCATATTGAATTCCTCATTCATAAATCTCATGTTAGATGCATGTTGATCGATGGAGGTGCAGGATTGAATATTTGTACACTTAATCTGATCAAGAAACTTGGTCTTTTAGAATAGACTATTGACTCTAGAAGAAAAATAACTATCAAATCTTATGACGAGGAAGAAATATCCTCTAAAGGTCTTATTGTTCTACCCATCTAAGTTGGACCAATTGAAAGGAATGTCATATGTCAAGTTCTAGATCTACCCCTCGCCTACAATATCCTGTTGGGGAGGCTGTGGATTCACGAAATGCAAGTTGTGCCATCTACTTACAACCAATGTATCAAGTTCCCACATAATGGGGTGGAAGTGACTATTCCAGCGGATGCTAACTATACTTGTAATAATATCAAAGCAGGTAGTATGATTCCACATAACAAGGAAGCTATGGATGAGATCACTCCTGAGACTACCAAGGACATAGTTATGAGGAGTTCTAGAAAAACCTTAAAAATTGAAGAAACAGGTATGGGAGAATACAAGCTGGACCTAACCCCATCACTGACAAAACTTTTGGTGTCACCAAGATTCTATGGAAAACCTTCCTTGACATTCACACCTACTACATCCAAGAAACTAGAAATACACAAAGCAAATGGCATGGTAAAGGCATCCACATCTTCTTTAGATAACACAGAAGAAAAGGCAGTCTTGGACTGGATTTATAAAGGAGAACTGACGAAAGCTGAGGTCAAACATGTAGAGATATCCCTAGAAAAGTATGGAAAGGGATATGGTTTCCTCAAATAGATGGGATACAAAGGAAAATGACCTCTAAATGACATAGGAAGAGGACTTATTGATCCTATACCCATGGAGTTCCGGAATACTAGAGACAAAACATGACTAGGTTTTAATACTAAAACTGACAAACCTGCTTCAAAAGATAGTCCAACCTCTTACAAAGGGAGTGATGAAATAGATGAGATAGAGTAGTGGTCCAATGAAAGGTTATTACATATTGGCATAGAGAATCCCACCTATCAAGGAGAGTGCTATGTACCTAGCTTTGAGTTACCACAAGATCTTCACACCCCTTTGTTAGCACAACCTCCCATTCAAGAGGTAGGAGACACAACAACAATTAATCCAGAGATACCATTGATATAAATAGCTACAGAAAGCACACCCTGATGACAAGATTTACATCCTAACTGGGGATAGTTGGTCATAGTTTCACATTTCCTTGATCTACAGGTAGCTAACCGAGTACATCAAATAACCATTGTTGAATACTTAAACAGATCTAATGCTGAAGTCATTGACTCTCATGATTAAGAATAGGATGAGCTATCTATCACCACAGAAGATATTGAAATAGATACAATTCACATGTTTGTGGCTCCCTTAGCTCCTCGTGAATAGTTTAACACTACTCCCAATGATAGTGATAATCTTGAAGTAGATGAAGAGTTCCTTCTCCCCGTCATTGATGGAGAGATTGGTGCTTTCTTAAGTCTAGAAGAAGTTCAAAGGTGACAAGAAAGAAGCCTCCTTTTACAGAGAGATGAAGATGATAGTTCCACTGACGAGTCACTCGAGTTTGGCTCTCATATAACTGACAATGACCCTTTTTATGACAATCTCACTCTTATTGATCTAAACATTGAAGAAACTAACTTAACAAGAAATGTCATGTCAGTTAATGGTCTTGATACTAACGTGATGCTATCTTTCCCATAGTCTAATTCCTTGTCTTTGATACACCTAGACCTCATTGATTGGACAATTACAGATCCTACTCCTATCCTTGACTTTCCCAATGACTACACCTTGGACTACTATCTCAATGCTTGTGAACCTTACCCTTCTTGCACCAATACAAGGAGCGTGAACATGTCATAGGAGGATATCTAGTTTCTTAGTCAAAAATTGAAAAATAAAAAGAAAAAGGGGACTGATGGTGAAAACCATGTTGTGGTAGTGTCAGATCCTAAAATAGTAAAATTAAAAGACGTATCTAATGGTGAAAACCTCTTAGAGATGATAAAGGATGAGATTATTGATATCCTCCCTGAGCACTTTCAGGAACGGTCTTTAGTTTTGATAGAACCAACACAACCAATTAATTTGGGAACAATTGAAGACCCTCAAATATTACACCTTTCACAATATTTGTCAGAAGAAGAGAAGACACAGTTTATAGAGTTCCTAAGAGAAAAGAAGATCAATTTTGCATGGTCTTATACGGATATGCCTGGACCAAATCCTAATCTAATCATGCACCACTTATTTATAGCTCCCAAAATCAAGCCCGTGAAACAAAAACTTATAAAGATGCATCCTCGTGTTGAATTTTTAGTAAAAGAAGAGCTAGAGAAATTGTTGAAAGATGGATTTATCAGAGTCATTGCCTATAGAGGATGGAACTCCAATGTGGTGTCTAAATCTGATAAATCTATCAGGATCTGTAAGAACTTCAGAGACTAAAACAAAGCATGTTAAAAGGATGAATTCCCACTACCTAACATTAACATGATCATCAATCTCATAGCAGGCTACCAAATATATTCCTTAATGGATGGTTTCTCAGGCTATAACCAGATAAAAATTGCCCCCAAGGATCAAGAGAAAACTGCATTTACATGCGCATAGGGCACCTTTTGCTGGAACATCATGCCATTTGGGTTAAAGAATGCCAGTGCTACATATAAAAGAGCAATGACTACTATATTCCATGATATGATGCATAAAAACATGGAGGATTACGTAGATGACACCTTAAATCCAAAGAAAGGAGCACTCACATTGTTGACTTAAAGAAAGATATTGGATCAAATGGAATAGTTTCAACTTAGGCTCAATCCAAAGAAGTGTGCCTTTGGAGTCCAATCAAGAAAGATCTTAGGGTTTATAATTTCAGCAAAGGGAATTGAGGTAGATCTTGCAAAGGTGAAAGCTATTCTAGAGATGACTCCTCCAGGAAACATCAGTCAAATGAGGACATTACAAGGAAGACTTTAATCAATCAGGAGGTTCATGTCACAACTTGCTGAAAGAGCACAACCCTTTACAAAATTACAACATGAAAGGGTCACCTTCAAATGGGATGAACAATTTGAAGCTAACTCCAGGGTATTAAAAAGTTTCTTGGCTACTCCTATTCTTATGGCGCCTATTCACGAAAAGCCATTACTCTTGTATATTTCAGCTACAACTACATCACTAGGAGTATTATTGTCACAAGAGGATGAAACAAGGAAAGAAAGAGCTATATAATACATCAGTAGAATGCTAGTCTCCTATGAGCTCAATTACAACATTATTGAGAAATCAAGCTTAGCAGTCATCTTCACATCACAAAAATTGAGACACTACAATGTCTCACATATAGTAAGGCTCATTGCTAAGATTTATCCTTTAAAAGTACCTCCTGAGAAAAACAACATTAACAAGACATCTGTGGGTCCTCATTCTAAGTGAATTTGACATTGAGTATGTAGATAGGAGAGTTATTAAAGGACAAGTCCTTGTAGATCAACTAGCTGATTCACCACTTCAAGATGATGAACCTTTAAAGATTGAATTTCTTGATGAGACCATTATGTATTTGAATGAGTACCCATGGAAGATGTAATTTGATGGTTCTTTCATGCAACAAGGCTCTGGGGCAGGATTTATATTCATAACTCCTCAAGGCTACAAGATACCCAAGTCTTAGAAATTGGTGTTCCCATGCATGAATGACATTTTAGAATATGAGGCACTGGTCAACAGTCTTAAGATTGCCATGGAATGGAATATTGTAGAGTTACATGTATATGGTGACTCCCAGCTCATTATCAATAAGGTCAATGGAGACTACTAGACAAAAGATGAAAATTTGACACCCTACAAGCAATTGGTTGATGACTTAAAAAAGTACTTTGTCTTCATCACGTTCCAACAAATACCTAGAATAGAAAACAAAGTTGCAGATGCCATGGCTACATTGGTGTCATGTTACAACTGGAAGAACATCAATTCCACTTTGAATTCTTGGTGGAAGAACTCTCCTATCCTACCTTTGATACGCTTTAATATCAAGTAATCTGTGCTTTAAATACCCCAGACCAATCTCGGTATACCAATATCATTGCCTATCTTACCAACCAAACTATTCCTAACAATCTATCTAGAAATGAAAAAAGGGCCTTGATTAGGACAACATCACATTATGTCCTCATAACTAATAACTTATATCGACGAGGTCTCAATGGTACACTTCTTAGATTTTTAGAACTCGAAGAGTCTGATCTTGCATTAAAAGAAGTCCACGAAGGTGTATGTGGATCACAATCAAACAAATTTTCACTAGTTAAGAAACTGCTATGAGTAGGCTATTACTGGCCTACCATGGAAAAAGATGCTATTCAATTTTCCAAAACATGTCTTAAATGTTAGACACATAGAAATCTCATCCACGCTCCTGCTAGAGAACTTATACCTTTTATTACACATTGGCCATTTCAGCAATGGGCCTTTGACTTTGTTGGACAAATATATCCCAATTCTTGAAATGGACATAAGTTCATCATTACAACCACTGAGTATTTTATGAAGTGGGTCGAAGCTGTGCCGCTAATCAAAGCTACTAGAAAATAGGTGGCTATGTTCATTCTAAACTACATTATCTATAGATATGGGGTACCCTCTTCAATTGTAATAGACAATGGGGGCCAATTTAAAAACAAAGACATTGATGAAATTTGTGAACAGTTCCACATCACTCAACATTTCTCCTCAATCTTTTATCCTCAAGGTAATGGACAAGCGGAGGCATCTAACAAGAATATTCTCAAGATCCTACATAAAATTGTAAGTAATTATGGTAGAGACTGGCATCTACAACTGAATCCGACACTATGGGCCTACAGAACAAGCACTAGAACACCGAGTGGAGCCATGCCATTTGCTCTAGTCTATGGCGCTAAAGTAGTACTACCTATTGAGGTTGAAATCCCATCTTTGCAGATATCTTTATGTAGTCTTGTAATCGATGAGCAGTACTACATAGATAGGGTGAATTATTTGGACCTACTTGATGAGCGCAAACAAGAGGCATTCGATCATCTGAAGGCGTACCAAGAACGTATGTCTAAAGGCTACAACAAGAAGGTTAAACCACTAAAATTTTAAGTAGGGGATCTCGTCTTAAAGGAGAATCCTAAGAACCAACCCAATAGAGAACAGAAGGGAAAATTTGAACCTAATTGGCTGGGACCTTATGTTATCACTACTACTTTTGGGACTAGAGCTTGTCAACTGGCTACACCTGAGGGAGATGTTCTTCTAATTCCTATCAATACTCTACATCTAAAGTGGTTCTATGCTTGATGTTCGGCTAGCAGAGCCTATATAGTGAAATAGTTCTCAGACAACACCAAAAACATTCAAAAATTGATCTTGAATAAATCCAAAAATAATGGAAAAAGTCCTAAAAAAGGTATCCTCAGTGAAAACCTAGTAAACAGGCACCTTGGTACTACAAAAACATAAAAAAAAGAAGCAAAAATAGAAAAAAAATTGAAAAAGAGAAAAGTGCGTTGTTGACAACCTAGTCAAATAGGCATCTTGGTAGCAAAAAGAAAGAAAATATCTTGCCAAGTGGTGAAAACCTGGCAATCAGGCGTCACTTGTATTCTACGCTCTATCTATCAATACATCACAAATACAAAACCTTCACATTTACACCTGTGCTAAATGTTGACTTGGTTTCCTAAACAACTATCTTATCCTTGCTTGGGATTTGTCTGCATTTCTGTCTTAGGATCAAGTCATTCTGCACTGGGGGCATCTTTGCCAGTCTAATAGGTTGCGTCTGCTAGGTCATCATAGGATGGTTTTTCTTGTGATATGATACCTCTTAATATATTCACCAAATTGTCACTTTCATGAAGCAAGGATGACACAAACATGGACAATGTCCCTATAACTCACTTAGGATTACAAACAAGAATAATGAGGAACACAGACATGGAACACCATATTGCTTGAATTCAAAAATTTTGATTGTTGAATCTCTGTTGCACTTGAAAAATGAATCACTTGTATTTCTTGATACTACCTAAACATGGTTTGATCTTGGTTTGATTATGACTCATTAATAAACCAATGATGTTTTTACTGGGGGCATCTAAGTAGTTATGAACTTTATTTTGATTGATTCACAATTGATAGTTGTTATGTCTTCCGAGTTACTCCATGATGTCTGCGCAAAGACAAAGAGTTGCAAGGACAGGGGGCATAACATTTTCTTGGTTTTCTACGTATAGTGATTGTTCTAAATGATCCTATAAATTTCACCTAACTTAGATGTTTATGGTAAGAGCTACCACTATGGGTGGATAGCTGCATATATCTCGATCTTCGTTATGTGTAAACTACAGTGAGGTTGACACAATTTCCTTGTTTTTTTTCTAAATCAGATTCTCGCTAAGGTATATGAAGCATAATGTACCCAAGGATATGAATTTTCAAAGTCATTGCGGGTCCAATATCTTGCCTTAAATAGAATCTGGTATATTAAAAGGAAGGTGACTATCCTATCATCCTGGCTTCTATGCCTTGACACCTAAGTCTATTTCTGACATTCCAATAAGACATAGTATTTATACTCTCATAATATTAGTGGGTATTAGTGATGGTTTTACTATCAGGTGGTATCCGTTCCAAAAGTGCCCAATGATGATAAAAAGCTATAATATCTGCAAATCAGTGACAAGTCCTAAGAGTCTAGATATAGCTGTATTTAAAGAATGCCTGATGCATTTGTGAAAGAAATAAAAGCATAGGGAAATTTGTGCTCAAAAATGATTTCTATTTTCTTCTTCTAAAAATCCAAGTTGATTACATCCACTTACTATCACTGATATTTATATCAATGCACATCCATAGCATACATTTTTCATTCATAAAATGAAACAGAAAGAAAATACAAAAACAACGCATTTGTGCATTTCATTTTACATCCTAAGGGCATTCGTACATTTTAATTGCATAAGGAAAAGAAAAAACATACATATACATATTCACATATTATCATTTGAAACATATTTATATCAGTGATAAATCCAAAAATGATGTCATCATCTAAATCTAACTCATCAAGAGACCAAGATATCATCACATGTACAAATAAATCTATCAAAGCAAGAAGAAAAGCATGAAACATGTTAGAATTAGGAACAGCTGCAACAGATATATATCTCAAAACATGATACAAAGATCAAAATATGACACAAAGTCTACATAAAGAGTATCAGCATGTCAGAGGATCAGAAAGAATCATATGTGTGTGTGTGTGTGTGTGTGTGTGTGTGTGTCACATACAAAAGAAATATCTCAGAAGGATCCATATATAGAATATACATGTGTAAACAAAATACAACACCAACTCTAGCTACCCCCCTCTCCCTGATTTGGAGGAGGAGGAGGTGGTGGTACAAATGGAGGAGGAGGAGGCATATCCCCCTCTGACTGCTGAGCTAGCCATGAAAAAGACACTGGTCTCTTCCCCTCTGGCACCACTACATGATAAAGATCATAATAATAAGTGGCTCTCTGGCCCTGGTGAATAGCAATACGAGCCTGTATATCTCACTTTGTCCTGAGTCCTTCCATCTATCTATCCCTATCTATGAGAAATGCATCTGATATAGAAATCCTCCACTCTGTTGTAGTGAGCCTACCCTCTAGAGCTGTTATCTGTGCCCTCAGCTTCTCTCTCTCTCTCTCTCTCTCACTTACACTACAAAAGTGGTTCTATGTCTCTGCCAGAACCCCTGCCAGAATCCTATCCCAAAGGCCTATCCTGAGATCTATCTTGTGATATGTCAGGATGTCTCTACTACTGCTACTAATGTTGCCTCTGCTACCTCTATTGATATCCTATCACTAATGGCCCTAGATCTATCCTAGGAGAAACAAATCTAAATTGGGTGCGCCGACCCTCTCCACTCCCACTGGCAACATTTGTGTGGCCTCCCACAACACCACCACCCCTATCATCTCCACCAACATCCCCCTCATCTAGAGGAGGACATATCCCATCTCACCATCCAACCCTACCATTATCTCTCCCTCCATGCCTGTCGGCACCCCTATCTCTCTGCGCTCTACCTCTCCCTCTGGCAGGATAATCACCAGGATCATAATCTAGTGGCTCCTTGATGCGAGGAATGACCTCCTCTGGTACTGTGAAATGAGGAAATGGATGCTGAAGCATCTCTGCTATGTATCCATCTGAGTAGCCTTCATCTGCAACATCTAGGCAGAGATCCCAGTCTACTCCAACCATGTCCTTGATCTCCTAATGGGCAGCCTCATAAATTAGCTAGGCACCCCACAAAGGTACCTCATCTCGAATCTGGGCATATACACTGATATCCTGAGTCCTAACCTGCCATCATTCATACTCTCTTAGAACTCAGGAGACCACGAATCACTCTACAACATATCTAGTCCTCCCAATGAGGTACCTTCTTTGAAATATAAATGACAGCTGTCAAGGATCTGAGGTCCACTCCTCACAATCTAAATATGGTCACTAGATGACCTCAGTCATATCATCAAAGAGCCATTGCCAGTACTTTACCTTGCCCAAATGGGGCTACTAAATAGGACCTGCATATATATATAGGCCTGCTCCAGTGCTCGTTGTCTATCTACTATCATCTGTGTAATAGGGATGTGCTCCTAGGCTCAGATCTGAAGAATCAATATACTTACAATCATGCTCCAAGTATAATGATATACAATCTTGTGCAACTCTTGGTACATATGGGCTAAGATGCAACTGCCCCATGCAAATCTCCATCTGTGGATGACCATCTACTCTAGCATGTCCACCCATCCAACCAAGAAGCCCTGTTGACCTCTGTCAGGCATTAGAAATGCACCTATCAAGCCTGATAAGTGCATAGATAATTGATCATAATGATTGACTATATAGTCCCATGAGGGGTATCTCTGATCGATGGTGTCATCCTGAAAATACTGACGAGCTGCTCCAATCACCATGGCTGATGTCATCTCGAAGCGCACCTCATGATCAATAATTGGAACATGCAATATCTGCCATACGTCCTCAAGAGTAACTATAATCTACCTGGTCGGGATATGGAAGGTGTTGTGCTCTGAGTGCCATCTCTCAGCAAGAGCAGTCAACAACCCTTGATTCACCCCTATCTCAGGTAAACCTATCAAAGACCATAATCCACAACGGACTACTGCTGCATGCTCATCAGCTGATAATAATCCAAACAAGGTGATGTAGTACTAGTCTTGCTCCATAGACCTCTTCTAGGGTCTCTTAGGTGAACCAATGACCTACTAGGGTTCTTCTACTAATCCTAGGCTCCTTAGGTATCTTATCAAAAGATCCTAATTTCCTTCAACTAGTAAACACCAACTAAATAGAAATCGCAACTTTGCAATCCTCTTGCTAGACCCAAATTGGTCTTTCTTTCCCATTTGCACAATGTGATCCAAATGGATTTCAATCTCCACCAAATTGAAAAAGGCAGCATATGAATATGTCAATAGGACCAATTCCAACCTCTACAAACTCACTTTGCTTCAAAAACACAAACGAGCTCCAAGAACCTATGCAATTACCCCACAAATAGGGCTACAAGAAATTAGCCCTATTTGTTCACCTTTTCTGCATTATCTTCAAAAAATTCCTTAACAAGTACCAAATAGGCTTAGGATCTAGACACCCTTTTCAAAGACACTAGAGATTTTCTAGGTTTTAGGCCCCTGAAGTATCCGTACAGTCCTTCCTACTTTCATGCCTAAAATTCAGGGTTTTAGGCCTCCTTTGCTGTCTACACAAGAAATGAAATTTCTTCACCAACAAGATACCTCCTCACAACTTCTTCTCCTAGTTGGGGGTCCTCCTCTGACTCTTATACCTTCCCACTTTCTCTGATTGAAGCTATGGATGCTTTCAATCCCTCTAGCTAGCTCTGCAACCTCTAATGATCCCTAGCCATGCCACTCTGGCTTGCCTAGGGCATCATCTTAAAAATATCTTCCACCACTTCTAGGGCCCATCCTAATATTTACACAATGTACATAGAGTCTACTTTCACAGTCCAAGAGCCCAGGCCAAATCCATGGTGGAAAAGAAAGCTAAGACTCCATTTGCAACAGTGCTCAAAACTAGACCAACGACTGGAATGAACTTTAAAGATTTTATACAAGCACTTAAAATTATTCAATATACCAAAATAACACCACACAAAGTTCAATAAAAACCTACATTACATGAAACAATGCTTACAGAAACACTCTCAATCCATTACATTACCCGATCACCTTGAAACAGACAAATTCACATTGTTATTGCTTAACACAGTCCGTACATGAAATTTATCAAACTTGCCAACCCTTCACAAATCCCAAGGATGGTCTTATATAGTGACCCAAACACTAAATGGTCATTTTTAGACAGGTACCCAACCAATTTCATCGAAGATGCCAATTTGTCTTAAAAGTTGTCAATGTTGTTAATGACAACATTGACAACTTTTGGCAACTTTTGGGTTTGATTGCCAAACTTGGGCAAAGCCTATCCAAACTTGTCCAATACACTAAATATGATGAAACAACATAAAAAAGGACCTCTTTTCCCTCTCTTGGCTCATTTTTCCACAAAAATGTAAAATTCCCTTATTGGGCCTAATTGGACCTAAGGGTCACCAAGGAACTAAAAAGACCTATCCTCCCACAAACACTTCACACACTAGGACTCTTGGTCCCTTTATTCACCTAGTGGTCTAGATTGAACCACTACAAGCCAAAAAAAAGAAAGAGAAAACCCTAGGTTATATTTCAACAACTAGCCTACCTAGGTGCTCTTGCACCATACTCCCCCCAAAAAAATAGTCATGTCACTCCTGTGGACAGTAGCTCCTCTGAGATGCCCACCTTTTTGAAATCTATCTCTACAACCCATGAAGCCTCTGACTCTGGTCTATCCTTCCATTGAATCAAATTCTCCATGTAGACTTTGTGTCTAGTGGTCTTCTTGAACTAGGAGTCCAGGACTTTATTAGCCACCATAGGAAACTTTTGAGGTAAGGCAGTAATCTTGACATCAACACTGACCCCTTGGCTGGTTGGACTGATATCCTTCAGCTATCTTTTGAACTCTATTGGGTCTTGAACATTGAATATGGGAGAGATGCTCAAATCTGATGGTAAGTCCACCCTGTATGCATTAGCTCCATACTTGACTGAGATCTTGCATGGTCCCACCCTTTTCATCTGAAGTTTAGTAGGGACACCCTTATGTAGTCTAGATCTGTTTAAGTGGACCATCACATAGTCCCCCACTTCAAACTGAGCATCCCTCCTTTTCTCATAAACCTTGGCTTTCAAATTAAGTTGACTATCTTGTATCTGCTTCTTGACCTGATCTTGTATCTCCTTCATGGTAGAGGTGAAGTCCTCGGCATGACCAATTTTGTAATCCATTCCACCAAGATCCCTGAGCTCACACACACCCCTAGGATGCATGCCATAAACCACCTCAAATAGACTCTTGCTTGTCATTCTATTCTTGCTATCATTGTAAGCATATTCTGCTTGAGGAAAGACCACATCCCAAGTCTGTCCATATTCCCTAGTTAGGAACCTCAAAAGGTTACCTAGCACTCTGTTGACCACCTTAGTTTGGTCATCAGTCTGATGGTGGTAAGCTGAACCAAAAGATAGGTTAGTACCCAGCCTTGTCCACAAAGTTCTCCAAAAATGACTCATAAATTTTACATCTCTATCAGAGACAATGCTCAAAGGAATACCATGAATCCTTACTATTTCCTTGAAAAACAAATAAGAAATGGGGCTAGCATCATTAGTAGTTCTTCATGGAATGAAATGTCCCATTTTACTAAACCTATCAACAACTACATAAATGTTATCATACCCTTGTTTAGTTTTGGGTAACCCCATAATGAAATCCATACTTACACACTCCCATGGTCTATTAGGGACAGGTAGAGGCTGATACAACACTGCATTACTCATTCCTCCATTTGCCTTCATGCAAACAACACACTTCTCTACATACTTGGTGACATCCTTCACCAATTTTGGCCAATAGTAGAACCTTTGGACCAATTCCAAGGTCTTGTCCTTACCAAAATGACCACTTAGAGAGCCATTATGCTTCTCTTAGATGAGGTTCATCCTCATTGACCCCTTGGGTACACACAACTGATTGCCTTTAAACAATAAACCATTCTGTAAAGTGTAATCAGAGAAATTACTATGAAAATGATTCTCAAAGTCAACACATACCTTATAGGCCTCACCAAAATCCTCATCTGACTTGTATAGGTCTCTAAAACTCTCAATCCCAATGCTTTTCAAGTGGACTTATTGCACTATTAACAATCTCTTGCTCAAAGCATCTGCCACCTTGTTGAGTTGACCCTTCTTGTGTTTGATAGTAAAAATGAATGCCTGCAAGTATTCCATCCACTTTAGGTGCCTATTACTTACCTTTTCTTGTGTGTTAATGTAGCTAAGGGCCTAATTATCTATAAATACCAAAAATTATTTAGGCAATAGATAATGCCTCCATTTTCTCAGAGATTGGACTAGAGCATAGAGCTCTAAGTCATAAGAAGAATATTTCTTCTTGGGCTCATTCAAATTTTCACTAAAGAAGGAAATAGGTCTGCCCTCTTGACTTAACACACCCCATATTTCCATTCCACTAGCATCACACTCAATGGTAAATAGCTTATCAAATCTTGGCAACTGTAGGACATGTTGAGTAGCCACTTGTCTTTTCAACATTTCAAAAGATTTTTTAGCTTCCAAAGTCCATCTGAACTTAGTTTTGACTCCACCCTTAATAGTATCCATTAATGGAGCACATATCCCACTGAACTTCATAATAAACTTCCTGTAAAATTGGTCAAAGCCATGAAAACTCCTTACCTCAGTGGCTGTGGTAGGTGGAGGCCAAATCAAGATTGCAGCAACTTTGTCTTTGTCCATCTTCAAAGACCCCTTGGACACCACAAAGCCCAAGTAAAATAGTTCTTGTTTAAAGAACTCACACTTCTGAAGGTTAATGGCCAACTTCTCTTCATGCAACCTCTTTAATATTGCCTCCACATGTTTGACATGTTCCTCTCTTGTCTTACTGAAAATCAATATATCATCAAGATATACCACCATAAACTTTCCAGTGAAATCCTTGAGCACCTCATTCATGAGCCTCATGAATGTGCTCGAAGCATTAGAGAGGAAAAATGGCATCACAAGCTACTCATATAACCCATTTGTGGTTTTGAATTTCGTTTTCCATTCATCACCTTCCTTCACCCTGATTTGGTGATAACCACTTTTCAAATCTAGCTTTTTGAAATACATTGCCCCACCTAGGCAATCCATGAGATCCTCTATCCTTTGGATTGGGAATTTATACCTTATTGTAATCCTATGTATAGCCCTTGAGTCTATGCATAATCTCCACTTTCCCCCCTTCTTTGATGCCAAAACAACCTGGACTGCACAATGGCTAATGCTCTTCTTGATCAAGCCTTGATCCAAGAGTTCTTTTAATTTTCTTGCTACCTCCAAGTTCTGATCTAGAGTCAACTTGTATGCTGCTTTATTGGGTAAGGATGCCCCTAGTATAAATTCTATTTGATGACTTATAATTCTCTTAGGTGGTAGGGTTGTAGGAGTGCCATCACTCACAATTTCCTTATATTTCTCAAGAAATTCCTGCACTTCCTTTGGCAGTGGTTCCTTTACTAGTGTCTCCTCCTCCTTAGGCCTCAACACAATGGCATAACCTTTTCCTTCATAATCTTTGATGTCCCTCACAAACTCCTTCCCACTGCATAACATAACATTAGGAGTCTTACTTTGTGGTTCTTCATCCTCTAATAAAGACTAAATTTTGAATGTCTTTCCTCCTTTCTTAAATGTAATGGAGTTCTCCTTCCCATCATATACTACTCCATTATCAAACTACCAAGGCCTCCCAAGAAGCAAATGACAAGCATCCATTGGGAGGATGTCACAAAGTAATCTGTCCTTGTATCCTGCTATGGAGAATTCTACCCATGTTTTCTCATTGACCAAGACACTTTGGCCTTTGTTGAGCCATGTCACATTATAAGGGTTCACATGGGGTATTTTGGCTAGCTTTAGCTTCACCACTACTTCCTCTAAAATGATGTTGTCTGTGGATCTAGAATCAATAATCACTTTACACACTTTTCCAAGAATCTTACATCTGATTCTAAACAGTGCCCTCCTATGTTTGGGATCATCTTTGATTGGTTGCCTTATTAGGACCCTTCTAAACATCAGGTTATAAACCATTTCTAAGTCTAAATGGTCCACCTTTGGAGTCTTGACACTAGAAGTATCCTCATGTGCATATGCTACTCTTCTGTCACTGTTTGCTGCAGAGGGTTTATCAGGACATCTATAAGTTGGATGCCCTAGTTGCCCACAATAATAACACTTCATTGTGGAAAAGTAGGATCCACTCCTACCTCCTCTTCCTCTGTTAGAACCCCCATTATTATCCCTTCCTCTACTATAGCCTCCTCTTGAATTGTTCTCAGTCCACTGCTCTATCAATTTGTTTTCTCCTTGGGATATTTGTGTTGGAGATTTGATTCTAAACAGTTGATTGATTGTATGTTTGTCATTGATGACAACATATAATACACAGCAGTACTTCTATATGTACTTATCTATATGATGACATGAAGACTTGCATGGATAGATACATGTTTATTATGCTATGTTCATACATGCAGACCCAGATATGATGTTTCAATAAAGATATGTAATTCTTTTATTGACGGTTACAGTTCTGGAGGAATAACAGTTTAAGACCGATGTATGTAACATGTTTATTATGTTTCACCTATCTTCAGGATATGCATGTGTATATTCATGATAAGTTATGAGTTGTTGATATTAATCTAAAGGCGCCAAATGTATTTCAAGAAGATTACAAAGTTATGGTTAGATTGGTGAAGCCGACTTAGTGAAGTGAGGTGTCTATTTAGTTTATACTTGCATGGTTGTAATTATGCTTGCACACTTAATAGAGCCGACAAGGATGTTATGAATAGTTGTCTAACAGGTCCCATGATCCCATACTTTGAGAATGTACTTATAGAAGGTCATTTGTGATAAGAAGAGTTGCGAAAGCCAGAGATAAGAAAAGCAGAGCAGAGTGTTAAAGAAGCAGAGCTATATTTATCATATGTTGATAATATAGATATTGAAATAGAAGCTTTCAGAACATAGAGAAGATTGTTTTAGTGCTTTACAAGAGGTTAAAGCATCGATGCACAAAAGGAACTGATCAGACAAGCAGTGTCACAAATAGAAGTTCACCTTGTTGATACAGTGCATATCAAATAACCAGAAGGTTGTAGCCTTCACCACTTGGACAGTGAGTCCTTGGATAGTGAGTGGGTTATTGTAAAAGACTCCTAATAGGGTCAGACCCTTAACCAGGTCACTATACTACTACATTGTAATGAACAACTCCTAACAGGGTTGTATGATCTTTTAACAGGGATTACTATAAACCAGTATAGTTCTTTGTGGGTACTAATTCCCACCGAGGTTTTTACCATTTGGTTTCCCCGTAACCAAATTGATGTGTTGTATAATGTGTTATCTGAATGCACATTTACTTTGTATCAATCTGGATTAATATTTACAAGAAAAAGATAAAGTTGTTAATAACTAATTCACCCCCCCTCTCAGTTATCCCTAAAGTATTCTAACAATTGGTATCAGAGCCAAGTGCCTCGGAGAGAAATCCTAATAGCTTAAGATAGATCAGATGACATACTTCAAAAAAGAGAGTCCTAAGTTCAATGGAGAGAACTATTTGGATTGGAAGAACAAAATGATAACACATCTACAATGTGTTTCCTTTGAGATCTTTGAGATTGCTACACAAGAAGTTGATATTCCATCTTTAAAAGACCTTGCAAAGGATGATGCTACAAATAAATAGAAGGAGGTATTCACAACAAATGCTATTTCCAAAGAAGCCCTTATTAGTACCCTATCAGATAGTGAATTTTTTGAGATCAAGAAAGTTGACCGAGCTTATACCATATGGAAGTATTTGGAAGAATGTTTGAAGGAGACATCCAAGCAAAGAATGCGCGTAGAAAGACATGGAAAAAGAAATATAATAGTCTTGAAATGTTACCTGGAGAAAACATTAGAGCTTATAATCAGAGGATAAATGAATTAGTATCTAGAATTAGAAACAATGGAGGAGAAATTTCAGAAGAATACACAAGGGACAAGTTAATGACTACATTGTGTTGACGGGACTTTGGTGATCGGGTCCACCAACAGTCATAAGTTGTGACCGGGTACCGGGGTACCGGCCAACTTCGCCTCCAAAAGTAATCTGGGGAAATGAGATTCCCCGGGCCTCCAAGCACTTGGGTGTTGGGTCTCAATGGTGCGAGGCTCAGTTGGGAGAGTGACTATTTTCGAGGGGAATAGCTAGTTTCTTCAACTTGTTCTCTCTAGAAATTCAGGAAGGTGGGGTTTCTCCAAGCATTCTACACTTACCAAATAAATTGAAAAAGACCCTGTAGGGTTAGAAGTATTCCATCTACTTATAGTTATGTTTAAATATTTAATAAATCAATAATTCTCTGATAACTACACTAAATACTGACAAAATACACAACCATCAGTTCATATTTGATCAGTAGAAAAAGGGAAGGAGGTCGTTAATCTACTTAAAATATAAGAGCAGAAGACATGAAGAACATTAAACATAGAATACCATTAACTTAGAAGACAAAGTGTCAACAACATCATCGCAAGAACCATCTCTTCTTCATTAACATTCCTTCCAGTAAGCACTGGCATGTGGTACAATGGCAGCTCCAAGGAAGCATCTAACTACTAAAAGCTAAAAGACCAAGGAGCATTGAGCTGTGTAACTAGAATGAAAATACTACTTCTCTATTACTATGGACTGTAAAATCATCAATTTTGTCAACCCTTGGAAAAGGGCCGGACTTACTATTTATACATATTTACATCTAACCCTAACCCTATTTTACATTACATTGTACAATAGAATATATTATCTGGTGGCCGGTACTACCTGCGCCACCCTACAAAAGGCCTTGAGACGGAATAGGCCTGACATGTCAAAAGAATGAGAAAAGAAGGTGGAGTGGAAGAATTAGCCTTGGGAAGAGAGCCAAGAAAGAGAAGGAAGAAATCTAATCCCCCAGGGATCGATGCTACATGCTTCATAAATGGGAAATGTGGCACCCTATCTCCAATGTGCTAGGTGTATATCTAAAGTGGCACCTCAAGAAGACCATCTGTTAGAAGACCAACTGTTGATCCGACATGCCATGATGTAGCCAACTACCCTCTGAAAATTTTTTATTAATTGCTTTTGAAAGTGACTGGTCGGCCTCGGGGACCGAGACACAAATCACTTGAAAGAATACAAAATTTAGGATCTAGGACTTTGGGAACCGGGAGCTTACATTCTGAAAGAATAAAGAATACCAAATGTTTGGGTTTCTCTAACCCCCGAAGAAAATTTATTGTTGCTTGTTATTGTTGAAGGTCTGGAGGAGGCAAGAGATTACATCCTCATTAATCTCTTTGAGGCCAGATAGCCAGTATTTGGCCACCTCGATCTGTTCTCCTAGTTCTGAAACATTCCTCTTGAATTCATCAACCATTTTTGCTACATCATGACCACTAAGGATCACGCGAGTCAGCCTTGCCATTTGAGTTCCATCCACTCCCTCCATGGATTGATATCTTGACTCCATTAATTTATCAAACTTCCCCAAAATGTATTCCTCCAATGTGCATGTGTCAGTGCTGAATGGGTCAGCTCCAGAGACCTTTGTGACAAACGCCTTGTACAAATCTGAAGAATATTGGACCGAGTTGATTTTATCATGTAGAACCCCTACCAGTTTCTTGAGTACCTCCAATGTGAGGTCAAGTCTAGAGTGTTGGGTCTTCACAAAATCGAATGATTCTTCCCCTAGAATCTCAGACTCAGAGACCATTTCCTCCCCAAGGCTGAGGAGTTCTTCAAGTTATACCTTCCATGCTTCATAATTTTCTATATCACCCTCCCATAGGTTGATAATAATTTCTGCCTAATGCAGAATGTGCCAGGCCATATACAGGTCTGGGAGGGTGGATACTAGGAAGCATCGGGTGTTTCCTATCTGCAGAGTGACCCACTCATCGACTGCTCTGGCCTGCTTCTTCATTGCTCACAGGGAGTCTATGTCACTCTGTGGTAATGGTGCATCAGATGTGGAGGATTTCAGAGGAATGACATTGATAGGTCGAGCCAGCTCAGTTAGCAATCCCATATGGTTTGTAGTCTTCTCCTTTTCTACTTTGAGCCTTTGCGCCTCCTTTTCATATCAAGCCTCCACGACTCTGGTCGCCTCTTTCAGTAGGTTCACTTTGCCTTGTTTTCCTCTTTTTCCTAGTGATATATCTATGATATCATAAGCTCCAGCTTCGGTAGTTGCCTCATCAGCGTCTGGGGGAGGTGTTACCACAACTACAAGTGTTTCTCTGCCCAGCTCAGTTTGAAGAGTGTGAACCAGTTGGGCTTTCTTAGCCTTCGGTGGATTCTGGACCTAAGACATCATCTCAGATAGGGAGAGATGAGCTCTGGGGGTGGATGGAGCCTTTCTATTCTTGCTTTTGATCAACCATTAAGGTGGTAGGGGTGGCTTATTTTTCAAAGTTTGTTCTTTAAGTTCTTCCCCTGTATCTTTTTTCCACTGCTCCTCAGTGGTGTGGGTCTCACCTGGCTCCTTCTCTACACCCCTTGATTCATCAGTGACATCTTCCCCAGTGATGTTTATTTCTTTTGCCTTATCTTATACATATTTTTCTTCATCTGGGCCCTCATTGGCCATCCTAGGGGTTTCTTCCTCTTGTCACTCTTCCCATTCCTCAACCTCTGTCACCGGGATTTCTTCTTCCATTGGTATATCCTTGGGCAATGTGGGAGGTATCGGGCCAAGATTTAATGTTTGAGCAGTAGTTATTACCTGTCCAAAGGTTGCTCTAGGGAGTGGCATTTTGAATGAGGTGGCTGAGGTTACAGCTACTCCTGTAGGTCTGGTTCCCTCTGCGTATGCCATTTTTTCACTCTGCTGCTGTTGGCCCACTCCCATATTTTGTATCTCTGAGACCTCGTAGGCGATCTCCTGCTCTATTTCCTTCTCTTCTTCCATCTACTCTTCCTGCTCTTGCATAGGTTCTTGTTCCAGAGCCTCTTCTTACACTGGGACTTCAGCTTCTGTTTGCTCGATGTCCCCCTGCAGATTCCCAAACTCATCGGTTGCAAAAACATCATTGAACTCATCCTGTGGGGGAGGATTGGAGGGGACATCGACAAGCTCTAGTTTCCTGTGTGGTTCTAGGAAGTTGAAAGAAAGGATTTCAACTTGTGGGATCTAGGGAATCCCTAGATCTGGCTCTATGTTAGGCTTTTGGTTAAGCCTCTTCTTTCTCCTAGTAACTAAGGGAGGCCTCGCATCCCTTATTGCTGCTTGCTCTGTCGGATCCACCGCTATTGCCTTAACCATCAAGGCTAATGGTGAAGGGGAGGAGGGAGGATGAATTGGTCTAGCCATAAGTACTAGAGTAGCCAGCACGTGATTAGATTCTCCCACATTTGTTGGGAGGCTACTACTGATTGTTTTATTTATTCTTTAATGGGGACTTCTTGCGAGGTTGGAGTTGTCGCTATTCCTTTTCCTTTATCTACTCCCTACGATGAAGTCCCAGCCCCCAGGGTTAACTTTTGTATTGACTAGGCCTCCTAGCGGACACTCCTAGGGAATACCTTCTTGAAATAATGGTGGCTACATTCCACTATATTGTGAGTGAACTCTTCAATTGTGGGCCCTTCCTGGGCATCGCAATTCACTAGTGGAAGGGCCAGTTTATCGATCCCCTTTTCCTTGTACTGGGGATCTACCATGGAGCCGGTGTCTGAGAAGTCTTCTGGGAATCTTCGGAGCTTCAATCTTTCCACCATTCCTATGGTCATTCTGACATAATGCCACCCCTGGACTTCCACATCATCTCGACAATCTTACCAGAAGTCCTCCATGTGATATTGATGGGGCTTTGATGCCTAAGGAAGTGTCGTTGCAATCTTGCCATGCAGATCAAACTGTTTCCACGCTAAGTAAAATTCTGCCAGGTTATAGCATTGAAGCTCATTATCCACTTCTTTAGTGGTGGCCATACTGTATGAATAGTTCCCACAAGTGATTGGGAATGGAATATTTGTTACCTTCTTCAAGGCATAGAATGCATGCAGCTCCATTATCTGTCTGCAATACTCCAGGAGAATTATCTTGTCCCTACAATGTTTGGGCAACAAGTAGGGTTTCTCAGAGAAGCCAATCACCCTAATGTATGTATACTATTGAAACTATATGTATTAATGTCTGTAACTCTGGACCAAATTCATCGCCTCTGTAGATAGGCGGTATCCTGCATCCCGGGTAGGTGTAAGAAAGTGGTAGTAAACGAAGGCATCGTTTACCTGAAAAAAGCTGAGGAAGATGGCCTCCCATTGAATCTATGAGAAATGGTCCCAAGGTGCCTTCTGGCCTGGGTCAATCCTGAGTACGCCCTCTGTGAGTAACCCACTGGTGTGGGGCTATTGATGTGCCAGGGCCCAAAGAACATAAGAAGTCATATAAAACTTCTTCTTCTTGGCTAATTGAAGGAACTGGGAGTCCACATGGTTTGAGATTATGGTAGCCCAGTCAAAATATTCCTTGCTTGTGCTGATACCCAGCAAAAAGTAGTA
Source organism: Thuja plicata (assembly GCA_018584345.1). Lineage (NCBI taxonomy): Eukaryota > Viridiplantae > Streptophyta > Pinopsida > Cupressales > Cupressaceae > Thuja > Thuja plicata. The sequence continues at coordinate 2,438,194 of MU223159.1, forward strand.
CATCCACCCAGAGAACTCTCGGGTATGCTGTTTCCCGAAGATCTGGCATAGTGCTATCATCCCCATCTGGATGCCTTCCTTAAATTTGGCCCTAGGGATTTCCAGCTTCATCCTCTTGGGATCCCTCTTCGGGGTCTTAATCCAATGATTGTTCATATATACGGGCTGCCTCTTCCAACTAAGTGAACTGGGCCAAGGCATCAGACTAGGTGACTATGGCTGGTTTGTCAAATTGGGGGATCCCCAAGCCCCTCTGGAAGGTATCAGGGTTGAGGGACACCATGGGAGTAGGATACCCTGTTGGCTCTGGGGCTGCAAGCATAACAGCCTGGATAGATGTGTTGTAGTGTGCTGCAAGTGTGAGAATAATCTCTAGTGACTGCACAGAGCATGGGAAGCAAGCTACCTTAAGGATCCCATAATTCCCTATTTGAATGGCCAATGGATCTCTGGCCTATCGCTAAATGTACATAATCTTTACCAAGGCCTACATTTCAGGCCACATCCCAACGCTGGTGTCGGTGATGAACTGGACTTTGGACTCAATCTTTGAGCCCATGATGACTCCATCTTTTACATATTTCAGGCTCATAGGCAGTTTCTCCAAGGCCTTCTCCATCTTGGATCTAACTACTACCCTAGTAACCACCGTAGAAGGTAGTTCCAGACTTCCAGGTGGTGAGGATGTGGAAGCCTCAGACATATTTGAAATTTTGTTGTTTCGGAAACCTGCAAGGCCAAGCGACTATAAGAATACATAGGTAAACAAAAACTCTAGGGTCTAGACATCTTACCATCATGGTGCTCACTTTCCCTGAAAAGTTAGCTTAGTTCAAAACTCTGAAAAGAATATATATACTGTGCAAACTTAGAAATTTAACCAATCATCCAGATCCGGGGGTTTTATCATACTCAGCGAAGGAAGGACATGGGATGGGTGATGGAAAGAGACCCAAAGCCTGGGGAAGTAACCGTTGGAAGGTGTGCACAAAAAGTGGGCCGTTAGACCCACGTGGGTGCCATGTAGGCGAGCAAAAAATAGGAGTTATGGTGACAGCGGTGGAGCCAACTATCCAAATATGCAAAAAGTGAAATCCATTTGAAAAAATTTAAATGCACGCATGGGACATAAATGAAAGATAGGTTGGTTTATAGAGGAGAGAGAAAATTGCTTAGTTGAAACCGATCGAGAGCCAAGTTTCAATAGGTGGTATTCTACATAGAGCGAGCTCGTAACTCAAAACTAGAAACAACGCAGCATGGCAAGCTTGCTAGACTAGCAGGCAGAATACACACAGAGTATACACTAAAGCCTAAGAGTATATACATGCAGATTGGAAGGATACACAACAATATACATCAAATGTACACATATACACAACACATAGCAGACATTAACAAAAACTAGACAATGTACAAATATTTACAACCTTTCTACACCATTTATAGACTATGCTACATCTGCACCGAGGGCGAACAACCCTATGGCAAAGCCGACCCGCCAATGGGTGGCGAACTAGAAAGAAACACAAGACAAAACAAAAAATGAAATAATGCAAAACCAAACAAAAAAAGAAAGTAGGAAAGCCGAGCAGAGAGAAGGAACCAACATGAAAATGAAGAAGGGTAAGGAAAGGGAACCACCATGAATGCTCTACAATAGCTTCCACTGTTAGTTGATCACCACTTACCACCATAAACCACTCACAAACGCTCATACCAGCTTGGAATATTTAGCACTGGATTATTGCTAAATCACTATAAATCAATCTTAAATCACTCTTAAATCGCTCAAGTGTTTAACTGCGGTAAATGTGAAAATGACGGGTAACTTCTATTTATACCCGCGGTAAAAGCAAGTCACCTTCCCTTCCGCAAACTCTAGATAGACAGACCTCTGAACTCCGGGCCCGAGGATTCCACACAATGATACCATCTTAAGAAAAGAAGTCATCATGGCGAGGAATCCCAGAGTCTAGAATCTGGCTCCCAACAAAGAATGACCAACTCCAGGACCGGGTCCCGAAGACATGAGAGACAAAAAAAAAACAACACCGTGGGGAAGAAAACCCCGGAGAAGGAAAACAAAGAAAAATAAAAAAAAGACAAGGCAAGAGCCCAAAAGTAGAAACCAAAAAAAAGGGGGACCCAAAATTTTGCACACAAAATGTAGGGATGGGGATGCAGGGCATAACAAATGGTGACTATCTATGATGAATGCCTGAGTGCATTCGAGAACTACAGAATCTCTGGTTAGCAAAACTGAAACAAATCATTACTTCAAAGTATCTTACATGCAAAGAGTAACATGTTTGAGAAAATCTGGCCACATGGGATCTAGTCCATGATCTTTTCATCAGTGGTGGGGTGTGTGCTTTGAAAGGAAAACCAAGCCAATGACCTCTGGGAGAAGTAGAGAAGAGGCACTAAGTACATCAAACCACAAAGTCATTAGATTTTCTTGTTCCTCCCAGAGACCAGAGTTTTGTCCCATTTCCTTTTCTTATTATTTTGTATGCTTCTGGGTGGGAGGGCGGTACTTCTTTCACCATCAAGCTCAAGCTTAGCTAATTTTAATGGTGGTACTTCTTTCACCCTTTTACCTATTTTTATATTTTGAATGGGGGATAAAAAATCTGAACCTAGAAAGAATATTTTAAAAGTTCAGACTTGGGTCAACCAACTTTGTGCGACCGATCTAACCTTGATGTGTTCGATTACTTGTTCCTTATTTTTATTTCACTGATTGCCAGACTTACAGAAATAAACCTGATGAAGATTTCTCATAATGTACCACCAAACTTGTAAAATAGCTCCAAAGACCAGACCGATTCCATTATGCTAACTATAGATTCCTAAGTTTTCCATGTTAAAGACAACATCCCGGAGACCAGATGTTACGTGAAGCATTCCAATCCTCACAAGAGGGAGAAAAAAATGCCAGAACCTGAAAAGAAGGCAAAAAACAAAAATGAAAACAACCAAGGAAAAAGGACTGTCCTAGAGTACAGTCAACAAGACTATTTACAAGGCAAGGTACCTCCCAACAAGGCACCGGGAAAGAAATATTTACAAGCTAGGAACTTTACATAAAATACAACTTTGGGCAAACCCACCTTATTTGAAATAATGTTTGAGAAAATTTCCACTGATAGGCAATGGGACAGGTTCTCTAGTCATGGTGTTAAGGTGGTAGGTATTTACCCCACAGATCTCTAAGATTAAGTATGGCCCAAGCCAGAGCTATTGGAACTTGGTGTGCTTGCCTTTCTTTTCCCGGGCCTTGTCCCATAGCAGGACCAAGTTTGAAATATGAAAAGCCTTGTATTGGGCTCTGCTGTCAAACCATCTTTTTACCACTGCTTGGTGATGCGCAAAATGTTTAAGGGCTGTGTCTCATTCCTCCACCCACACCAAATTTAGGAGTCAAACCTCCATGATGTTATCCCACCTACCAAATTCCTACATAAACTACAAAACTAGGATCTATAAGTTGATTGGGAATACTGGGTTCTGGCCATAAACCAGATGAAATGGGGACATTCCTAGGGTGGCCTTAATTTAGATGTGGTCTACCCAGAGGGAAAATTTCAAATTTTGGTGCCAATCCTAGGGATTCTGTTCTAGTAGGTGTTTGATCACTTCAAGTAGATTTTTATTCGTAGATTCAACAACGCCATTCCCCTAGGGGTAATAGTTGCTGGAAAACTTTAGGGTGATCTTCCAATTGTAGGTCCACTCAAGTAATTGTGCCAAAGAAAATGCCAGACCATTGTCACATACTAAAGAAAAGGGCATTCCAAACCTTGTGATGATTTTTTCTTCTAGGAATTTAGTGACTACATCTGTCGTGTTATTCTTGCAAGGTATAGCTTCCGACCATCGGGTGCAGTAATTAGTAGTAGTTAGGATGTACCAATGGTTGGCAGACGAGTTGGGGTTGATTTTCCTGATGAAGTCAAATTCCTATTGGGCAAAGGGCCTAGCCTCAAAGACTAGTTGTAAAGGCATCACTGAGTTACGCTCACGATGCATCATAGTTTGGAAAGTGTGGCATCTCCAAACGTGAGTGTAGATATCTTTAAATATATAGGGCCAATAGTATTCAGCCCTGAGGATTTTATGGGCGGTGGCATCGGCTGAGCCATGCCCAATTCCAAACTGCCCATGGAATTCATCGATCATCTTCGCAGCTTGGTCTTTGTCAATGCACTAAAGGTACACTCCCTCATAGTTCCTGCGATAAAGCGCAAAGTTTTTGATCATGAAGTGAGCGCTCTTCATCCGTAGGGTGCAAAATTTTTTGAGAGGTAATCCCTTTGGGAATTTGTTATTTAGTAGTAGATATACCAGATTGGTATACAATGGGTCTTGAGTGATGGACTCCACCGTATAATTTTGACATTCTATATGAGGAGCCTCTTCTGCCATCGCTCGACTTAGTCCCCGGCCTCGGACTATCTTCATGGGCTACATTTCTAAGTCATATTCCTGGAGGATGGCCATCCATTTCCCCCATCTTTCACCCAGCTCACTCTACATTAGTAGAGACTTCACAGCTTGGTCCGGGATGATGGCATGCACCTTCCTCCAGAGAATATAATGCCAGAATTTCTTCACGGCACGCACAAGAGAAAAGGCCTACTTTTCCAATGATGAATACCACACTTTGGCATTCTTAAAGGGGGAGCTCATGAAAGCTATGGGTCATTCTTCCCCTTCGACCTTTTGAGTTAACACCGTTGTAGTAGAATGCGGCGAAGTAAAGGAATAAATGTAAATTGAAAGGGAGTAGTCTGGACTAGCCAGGACGGGTGCCTTCGTTATTGTTTGTTTGATCTGGGTGAATGCCCGCTTTTCTTCAAGACTCCACTCAATCTTGGTATCCTTTTTCATCATTTTGTTGAGTGGTTTGACTATCTCAGTGAATCTAGTGATGAACCGCCGGAAAAAATTGATCTTTCTGAAGAAAGACTGCATCTCCTTCTTGCTGTCGGGCATTTATAAGTTTAGCAGTGCTTCAACCTTTTAGTGACCTCAAATATGCACTTCTTGGGGTTGATGGATATCCCATACTGGTGACATCTCTCATAGGTCTGGGTGAGGTGGGCAGAATGGTCATGCCTATCCCGGGGAAAGATGGTCAAATCATCTATGTAGATAATTATGCACTGATTCACAAGGCCCTCGAACGCAATGTCCATGGCCTTCTGAAATGTGGCCCCTACATTAATTAAACCAAAGGGCATCCTCCTATATGCAAATGTTCCCCACTTGGTGGTGAACACTGTTTTCTCTCTATCTTTGTACTTAACCATGACTTGGTTATACCCAAAGTACCCATCTAAGAATGACATCATTTGGGATCCATTTACTATCTGCAACACCTCATCCAATGAGGGGAAAGGGTGATTATCATTCTTGGAGGCCCTTTTCAAGTTTCAAAAATCCACACAAAGACGAATTTCACCACTCTTCTTTCTCATGGTGAACAGATTGGCAACCCACGTAGTGTGCCAGATTGGAAAGATTATCCAGGCTCACAGCAATTTTTCCATCTCTTGACGAATTAGAGGCTCAATCAGTGGGTTGACCAGTCATTGCTTTTGCTAAAAGGGCTTAGCATCAGGTTTCAAGGGGATGGTATGAGTCATAATGGATATGTCATATGTCTTCAAATCCTCATATCCCCATGCAATTACGTCTATGTATTCTCAGAGAACCACGAGAATCTTCTCCTTCTCCTCATGGGAGTAGGAGGTGCCAATGTGTATCATCTTTTCTTCACCTGGCTGGATGATATTTACCTTTTCAAACTTTCCCCCCTCAGAGGAGGATGACATCATTTTCTAGCCCCGAAGGTCTGATTCAAAGATCCATTCAAGTGCGACCATCCCCTTCGGGATGGTGTTAGTGGGTAGATCCATGATCCCATCATCTTTGTCACCCTGTCCAGTATTGTTGTGGTCTCATTCCTCCACTATTTGATCCTCAAAGACACCAACATTAGCCATGAAGGATAAGATATGCTGATCATCCTCAAAAACCTGAAAGTGGGTGACATTATCTGGGATGGATAGGGTGGGGATCATCTCAACTAAAAATCTCTGGAGTCGCGAGCCGGCCATGGGCTCAAGTGTGCTGACATAAATAGCAAGGGCATCCGAGACATAATTCCATCACCGGGGAATAAGATCAATGCCAAAGGCATCAAAATCTTCAATAAGGCTCCATGCCCCATTGCGGTATGCAGCCAGCCTTTTATCGTGACATGTATACTGACTCCGGACCTGTTTGACAATCAACTCTAAACCACCCAAAGCCCAGAGGCGGGTGACTCCTTTCCTTAACGCAAATAAGAGTCCAAGGACCAAAGCCTCATACTCCATAACATTTTTTGTGCAGTTGAACTGCAGTTTTTAGGATGCGAGGAAGGATTTTCCTCATGGGTTGATAAATTCTACTTTGTCCCCGTAGCCTTGTTTAGACCGAGACCGGTCAAACTTGAGGGTCCACAAATCATTATTTGCAGTCTGGAGCTGGGGTGCAGGAGTAGTCTTTGGGTTATTCTTGGGAGACCTGGGAGGAGCTCCCTCCCTTACTGTTGGCACATGGGTGAGGTTCACCTCTGGAGGCATTTGAATTTGAGGTTCTCGGGGAAATGGCACCAAAGAAGTGCTTCTAGCAGGAATACTGGGTTCCAGGGGATCATTTATGCATTCTCTATTCCAAAAGGCGTTGATGTGCTGGGTAGCGACAGAAAGGCAAAGTCCATACTCTAGCTCTAAGTGTTTTTGATAGTGTACTCGGCACCAAATACTAGACAAGAGTGTAGCAGGGGTCGCTGTGGCACCCTGAGAGTCGACCTCAACCCTCAAATTTTCTTCTAGGTCCTGGTTTCTCTGTAGAACTATGGGATCCTCCCCGGGGGTGAAATCAAATGTTAAGATTTCAAAGGGTCGGTACACCTTGGGGGAAGTCTTAGAGAAGAAGACCTCACTAACCCTCCCAACTTTGGTAAGGGCCTGCTTCATCCAGGGTTCGCTCTCAACCTGGATCTTGTTTGATTCTCCTTCCCAGGGGAGCCATATGTGGGAGAAGTCAGTTGAAAAGTATATGTTCAAGGACTTAGACCAATTTTGACTTAATAACATCCCATAAGTCTCTGGGATGTCCACCACTTGGACGTTGATTATGCTGGCTATCCTAGGGTCCTAGATAAGTTGTATCCAAATGTTCTTCAATTCTCCCACCATTTTCACAGCAATCTTATCTAATTGAATCACTGCACCATTAGATGGGGTGGGACAAAATCTGAGCTTCTGGCATATGGATAAGGGCATGATGTTTCCCGAAGCTTCGGAGTCTACTAAGCAGTTGTGTATGTTTTTACCTTGGATATTTAGGCCTAGTAGGAAGGGAGGATCTTCATTGTTTCCCTAGAAGACAGTTGCATTGGCGTCCTCAAAAGAGACAGTCTTGGGCGGGCGACTGACAACTTCCAGGTTTCCTAAGAGCTTCAGAAGAGACTTCTTCTAGTTGGAAAAATTTAGTGAAACCTCTATCAGGGTCATGGAGGTGGTGGTCTGCTCTAACACCTTTGTAATTTCAAATCTTCCTCCCAGGAATTGGTGACTTCCCTCGGCCAGGTCTTTCACTTAGTTAGAGCTAGAACCTTTTAGAGGGGTGGGCTAATCAGTTGCATTATCCCAAGGAGGAGTGTCCCTCGTGGGATGTGTAGGTGTGTAAGCTAGTCCATTACCAGCCTGACTCTAAGTATTGTATGGAGTCCGCGGGTTGGTGAAGGCATTAGCCTCAAAGGGAGGGATTGATTCATCAAAGAATCCTTGCAATTCGGATTCTTCTTCATCTTCCCTGGAATTTTTGAAGAAGATGGTCTCATAGGTGAAGGCACTATGAGTTGACTCTTTCACAGGAGGCTCTGGGGGAGTAGCATTGTGTGATTGTTGTCTGTCTAGCTGGGAGATCATGATGACCTTCTCCAGCATGGCATAGTATAGCTCATTATGGGAGCCTGTATCGTGCAATCTACACCAATTGGTCATGGGTTGGAAGTCTGTGATTAGTGTGAAATGTGAGGATCCAACACCACTTTGACTGGAATTTTTGTTCAGAGGCAGACCTCCGGTATTCGCGTTATTGTTCCATAGATGTTGGTTGGGCCGAGGCCCATTGTTGAAGTTCTTTCCCCTAGCATGGTTGTTTCATTATATGGAGAAAATATTTCCTCTCTAGGAATTAGAATTTTGGGGTGTGTAGGACCCCGCCTTCAATTGACCCATGTCCATAGTCAGGGTAGACAACATTTGCCAGAGGGACTCAACCTTGGCGATCAACTAGGTGTTTGTGTCACAGTGTGATGGTTATTGTTGGTTTCTTGGGAAGGTAGTAGCATTCTCCAGAGTCAAGGGTGGAAATCCCCCAACCATGGATGACTGAGAGAAGGGCACTCCAGGTGGTTGTATCTAAGGTTGTTGTGCCTGCTGTGGTTGATTTCAAGGGAAGGCTTCTAGACCCGATATTGACTAAGTCTATAATGGGTAAACGTACCGAGCGTGCTGATCTATCGGTGGTGGCAGGGGATTCATTTCCATCACGGGGGCACCCATTGCTAGATTGGGGTTATACACCCCGGTGTACACAGTTTTGTCAGAGATCATGTTAAAGGGTGTGCTCTGCCCAATCCCGCCCGGGGATTTGTTGAGGCCACGACACAGTTCTAAGGCTAGGTTGTAAACTTTTGCAAAAGTGTCCCCATCACCCACGGTGGTTGTTCTCTAGAGGAGAGTGACAAAAAAGGGGTCCATCACGTTAAGATAAGTCTGTATGGTTACTTTTGGGGATGGAATAAAGGGGCCCGTGTGATGCAGAGTACACAGTGGAATGGTCCAAACTTGCCTAGATG
>MU223159.1:2489773-2501338 GCA_018584345.1 Thuja plicata
TGACCAATAACAACTTCCACTTTCTACATTGAAAAAGTACCATATCTCTCTCTTCAAGGGTGGGTTATTCATTAATACCATGTCATGTTGTATTCAGTTGTATGTAGCTCTAATTGTTTATTGTCTAATATGCAATCTTTAGTGTATGTATCATGTGACTCGTGTGACTTATGTAAATATTTAGAGAGAAATGCCATTGATACCCTTTGGATAAAGAGAATTGATACCACTTCTACCATCCTTTAAAAGACTAGTTTTAAAGTTAAACCTGAACTAGGATGTCTCTGCGAGTTATGTAGGCAAGGCCATCTATGATGAGCCCCTGAGAAATTAGGTCTGGCCCTTAGGTCTTGTAATTTTGAGTTGTTTCTTGATCTTACTACCCCTTACCAATATTTTACATAATTTGCATCTCTTTATGAAACTAGTTTTCAATGCCTTATGAAATATAGTTGTAGGTAGTTATCTCTTCTATAATGATGGAGGAGTCAAAGGTAATGATCAATGAGGTTGCTGCTATTAGATCATACATTAATAGACTTACTGTTTTGAATTTGAGCTTGGGCATCATGCAATGTTATTTCTGTCATTGTATGCTTGTTGTTGTTGTGCACCATATATTGTTTTATACACTATTTATTTTATTGAGACTATGAACTTGGCATTTGTAATATATTTTTTGTAATTGGATCAATGTATTTTTCCCACTTATTCATTATGTTGGCATACTTATTCATTATTTTCATTATTGTTACTAATTAGTTGTTGAGTTTGTTATCTCTTTCTCCCTTGGGAATGCTTTCCAAGTAGAAACATTAGGATATATACCATCTATATTTATTGAATACTCTTTATCAAAAGGGGATCAATGTCCTTTATCTTCAATAGAATAAGGGGTGCAGAAGGTTTCTTTGCATCCATTGGGTATAGAAATTGAGTGGTATACCCAAACGATGGAAAGCATCTTCTACACCCTCGATTTCAGTGAAGAGAGAAATGCCATTGATACCCTTTGGATAAAGAAGCTTGAGAACATACATATGACATCCTACCATTACTACTAGAAAAGCATTTCCAAGGGATCATAGATGCTCTATCCTACCACAGACACGTGAGTGTTCCTTATCATAGACTTAACACAAGCTCAATCTCATGAGGTTGTAGTGGACCCAATTGATCAAATTGACCAATAACAACTTCCACTTTCTACATTGAAAAAGTACCATATCTCTCTCTTCAAGGGTGGGTTATTCATTACTACCATGTCATGTTGTATTCAGTTGTATGTTTCTCTAATTGTTTATTGTCTACTATGCAATCTTTAGCATATGTATTAGGTGACTCATGTTACTTATGTGAATCTTTAGAGAGAAATGCCATTGATACCCTTTGGATAAAGAGGATTGATACCACTTCTACCATCCTTTAAAAGATTGGTTTTAAAGTTAAACTTGAACTACAATGTCTCTGTGAGTTACATAGGCAAGGCCATCTATGATGAGCCCCTGAGGCATTAGGTCTGGCCCTTAGGTCTTGTACTTTTGAGTTCTCCCTTAATCTTGCCACCCCTTACCAATATTTTACATATTTTTCATCTCTTTACGAAACTAGTTTTAAATACCTTATGTTTGATTTAGCTAAGTTATTGATGTAGCTTATCTTATGATCTTGTATATAATAAACTATGAATTTTATATCATGCATCTAGTTGTGTAGCCGTATATACAGGTGCAGGAAATAGAGAGGCAAGGAGAATATGATACACAGGAAAGAAAGAGAAATTCAGGTATGCAATTGCAAGTCATGTTGGTTATTTGGACATCTTAATAAGCTTAAATATTGTTTTAAGTAGATTTATTATCATTTTAGATTCCAGTTAAATGATATAACAAATAGGTTGACACTATGTATTAATGTAGTATGTCATTGTTTAGAAACAAAAAAATATTGCAAATTAGATATGTTTAGAGTAGTATAAATAGTTTTTTTAATGTCCAATCTACTGTTATGAATTTTGGGCATTACATACAACTCTCTAATTTATTTTTCAAAAGTTATAATAATTCATACGGTAGAAGTTTTTCAGCACTCATTTGTTATGAAATTTAATGAACATGTAGATATCATAAGTAAGTAAATATCCTACTTGTACTTATCAGACAGTCAGAGTCTTCTAGTTTTTGGATGAACTAATTTGGTAATACCAATTGTTTTATATTTATTTGGCCAACTGCTAATGACATTATCCCAAATAAAGCACATGAAATCATGGTTCCAAAATAAGTAAAACCACAATTATTGAAAATAATGACACTAGGAAACTAAAATCTTAAAAAATCTAAAGTGACACTAAAAAAATGCATGCAACGTCGAGCTGTCAGAAATTGCCAACAACTCAACGTCGCATGTAGAGAAAATCAGTTGCATGTCTATCATAATTTTGACACTCATTCTGCGATGCCTAGGTGTCGTAATAGCGACAGATAAAATGTAACGACAACATGATAAACATTACAGCCAGCTCGTATTGGGACACCCAGATGTCACTTTTTTCAGACTTGTGATGAATTTTCTATACATGTGATGTCGAGCCATCAAAAATTACTGATGGGTCCACGTCGCATGTATAGAAAATTCATCGCACATCTAAAAAAGTGATAGATAACATGTGATACCTACGTGTCGTAATCACGACAGATGAGATGTGATGCTTACGTGTTGTAATAGTGATAGATAAGATGCGATGCCTACGTGTCATAATAGCGATAGCTAAAATATGTAACAACAACATGGTAACCATCATAGTCAGCTCGTATTGCGATGGTTAGTACCATCACAATAACAATAGACAGTATAGCCATTGTTAATTCTGACACCAAAATTGCAACACCGGTCTCTGTCGCTAGGCTGACAGGACAGTGTCAAAAAAGTGACATATAGCCGTTGAAAAGAGGTCTCAAATGTACTAGTGTTCCTAATAGGGACCACCATCTTCTCTGTAGAGATCTCAAATTTACTATGTATGAAAGTGAAAATGAATAGTAAAAATGTCATTTTTGAGGCTTATATTGGTCTTTTGAGCTATTTAGGAGTTCTGAAACTCCTCCCAAGCAACTGAAACTACATTTTTGTTCTTTATTTGATCAATCGGGAACCAAATTGAAGGTTCCTAAGGTATTTTGTGCAGCACAGTACCTTTTTTGTGATAGCTCCAAAAAATGTAGATTTGCTCCATTTGTTTCGAAAATCCATCCAAATTGCACATTTTATCATAAATCTTGGTCTGATATCATTTTATCAATCTCACCACTCACATTTTCACATGATTAACTTGGTATACCATGTGTTTATTCTTAAACACACTCTCTTTTTCACTTCTTCTACTTCATTCTTTCTTTCCCTAACCACTTCCATGCAAGCGATACATTCTTTCCACTGAGGATTTTATTCTTTTCCCTTGATTTCATTATCGAGGGGGCATGATCACACTATCATCAATTAAATTTTTTCTCAAAACAACATTAAAATGACTTCGTTATCAAACAAACTAGGGGCATGACAGTTTCCTTGACTAAGTCAGAACTTCATACTGACTTTTGGACGACAACCAAGTTCAGAATCAGTATTATCAATCTTTGGATGACAACCAAGTTCAAAATTGGTATCTTTAAAATATTTTATTGACCTTTGGATGACAACCAAGTTCAAAGTCAATTTTATCAGTTTAGTTTGATCAAGTACGAGACTGATCTCGTCAGGCATTTCATTCGATCATGATCAAAATTCTCAATCTTTCTGATGTCAAAATCAAAAAACTTTATTTGAATCAATGCACTGCTCACACATCAATTCAAAGAGGGGCAAATGTGACCACCTGGATTTGGTCTGTCCTGACTATAGACACTATTTTCCCTAAGTGTGATCATACCCCCAATTATGTTCAAACGACCCTGTTACTTCTTGGCATAATTATTTTGAAATTAATTTAATCTCCTAAAGTGATCAAATCACTAAATTAATTACTTTGAGCCAAAATCAAATAATCAATCAAATACATGGCTTAAAATGATTAATTTTCTAGGAATTAAATAAAGTCCTAAATCAATTGCTCACTTTCAAAAGAACCCATTCTCCTAGCCTAATTAATTTAATTAAATTGGCTATAGTCCTATTAATTATTAAAAAGCAATAAAAAGATCAAATAATTAATATTCCTATTTTTGAATTAATTAAATAAGTTTAATTTATTTCATTAATATTCCTCTAAACCCCTAACCTAACCTATCTCAACCACTTCTATCTTGAGTTCAAACCTATCCCAACCCATTCACCCCATTCTTATCTAATTCTAATCCTAATTCTATCCTAACCCACCTGCTAATGTTGTCACATTCCATTAGGGAGTGATTAAGGACTCCACCCACTTGAGAAAGTCAAGGAATCTCAAAATTCCTTTCCTCAAGTCCACTTTCTCAAGCCACCCTCTTACACCCTTCCCATGCCTATTTAATGTCTTTGGAATTTATTTCTTCTTACACACCATTAATGAGTTTTTCAAGTCCATTAATGCACATTGTCCCCCCTCTCTCTCTCCTCATTCTTCTATAAATAGAAGGGGTTTTTGAGCACAAATAAGCCTTCATTTTTAGAGTAAAATTGCATTGTTATGCTGTTAGAATAAACCAAGACTCATCATATTTTAGATTTCATATTCATGCATTGTTATTTTCATGCTTTTTAGAGCTAGAATGCATGTTTAGGAGATATCTTTCTTATTTTAACTCAAATCTTTCATGCTAAGTCATATATGTCACTGATAGTAGCATAATCTGAGGGCTATTGTGTTACTTATCATACTCTTCTTAGTTAGAAAGAAATAGGTCAATTTTAGTGTTTTATATGCTCTTCTAACCATGTTTTCCACTAATGCAATGATCTATTAAAGTGTTTTGTCTCTCTTAACATGTACAAAAATCACACGCACAACAGATTATATCGAATAATAGAAAACATCGAGCTACATAGTATAAACTGAACAAGCAGTATAGCCAAGATACACAGACAACACCGAGCACTGAGTGACAACAATAACTGAGTGGAACAGAGGCCACATAAAAGTTTGTTATGGAACATCATTCTATGTAACAACTTTTTTTCGACCTAGATAATGGTTTCCAGTATCGAGGAGAGCATTATTTACAGATATACATCATTAATTGTTTATGTCTCCTATGTTAGATGATCAAGGTAAATTATGTACACCGTTGATCTTAGGGTAGGGATGTAATTGTAAAGCCCTAATTAGGTCATAGAGTTTGATATATAAATATATAGATGTCAAATTTTGTAATGTATTTTGATCAAGCAATGATCAAGTAGCCGCTATATTATAGACATCAGAGATCAGACAAAAGACTTTAAGGACAAATAATTCATTGTAAAAATAGGTTTTCAGAACTAAGGCAAGGCTACCGAGCAGAACATAGAAGAAGGTATTATCATTCACATTAAGGTGATGAATATGTTTCAGATCAAATTTATGTTACTCTCTAACAATTGTAATAGACCCCCAAAATCTCTTAACAGAGTAGACTTAACCGTATTATTGTAAATCTCTTAACCGAGTGCACACATAATTTGTGTTGCAAAATCCTCACATGAGGTAGATCTAATGAATCTCATTGTTACTCCTAACAAGGTAAGATCATCAAAAGTGATCATTCTTTACAAGCTTTAACAAACTAATTTATTTACTGCAGTAGTAAAGTTTTGTGGGTCTCATCCCCACCGTAGTTTTTACCTTCTAACAGGGGTTTTCTGGGATACCAAAATACTAGTATCACGAGTACTTAATTACATGAATGTGTATTATTTATTTTACATATATTTACATTTCAACAATGATACTATATGTTTGGTGTATGCAATCTACTCATTCGGTTAATACAAAACAATGGTTACAAATAATCAATTAAAAGTTTTAAAGGGTACTGATTCACCCCTCCCCTCTTAGTACACACCCTTTCTATTATCCCAACATCTACCATATTCAAAATTGGCTACCTAATCTCGGTCGTTGCCAAATCTTGCAATGTGTCTCAATTAAAAGTTGCAACTCTATGTATCTTTGAAACAAAACATCATGGCCTCAAATCATCTGTGTCAACAAATATAGTTTTGTGGTTAAATTATAGTAACAAAATCATTCAACTCCCCAACACGCTTGAATGTTCCAGACCATTCTGTAGTGGTACGAACCTTAAGGTGCATAGAGAGAAAAATTTATCAAAACATTATGGGTTGTTTCTCAGAGATTGGGTGACATATCAATGATTTGTTTGGTTCTAAAAGATAATGTTACATCTTCCCAAAAAATCCTCTCTCACATTTGGGATGTTCAACCTCGTTCAAAATTAGCGACCCAATCTTGATCTTTCCAAATCTTGAACTGTACCCCTGTTGAAAGTTGTAATTATGTGTATCTTTGAAACAAATCATCATGGCCTCAAATCATCTACACCAATTGATATAGTTGGGTGGGTAAATTTTAGGAATAACCTCCCTCATCTCCCCAAATTTCTCAAATGTTCTAGACCATTCCAGACTGGTGCAACCCTTAAGGTGCATGAGTGCAAAAATTGTCAAAATTTTCTAGACCATTTATCGAAGCTCATGTGACATATCAATGATTAGTTAGGTGATTTAGGAACATGTTTAAAATTCCTACAAAATCCTCTCTTACTTTTGTGAGATTCAATCCCGTTCAAAATTGACGACCCAATCTCAGTTTTTGTCAAATCTTACAATGTGCCTCAGTTGAAGTTGCAACTATGTGTATCACTGAAATAGATCATAATGGCATCAAACTGTCTATGCCAAAAAATCTATTTAGGAGGTTAAATTTTAGGAACAACCTCATTCAACTCTCCAAATTTCTCCAAAGTTCCAGACCACTGTAGACCGGTGCGACCCTTAAGGTGCATAGAGTGCAAAATTGTCAATTTTTTTGGGTTGTTTCTTAGAGCTCATGGGAATTTCAATGATTCCTCTGATTCTATGGGATCACGTTTCTTCTATCTACAAAATCCTCTATAAATTCTAGTAGATTTAACCTCATTCAAAAGTGGCAACCACATCTCGGTCATTTCCAAATCTTGTAATGTGCCTCAGTTGAAAGTTACAACTGTGCGTATATTTGAAACCACTCACCATGGCCTCAAAATGTGTGTTCCAAATTCTATGGATGTGTAGGTAAATTATAGGAACAACCTCATTTAGCTCCCCTACTTGCTTGAACATTCCATACCACTCTTCAGTGCAACCCTTGAGGTGCATAGAGAGCTAAAATTATCAAATTTTGTTGGGCCATTTTTCAAAGCTTGTGTGATGTACCAATGATCCATCAAGCTCTATAGGATTTTTTACTACCACCTATAAAATATTCTTACTTTTGAAATATTCAACATCGTTTGAAATTGGCGACCCAATCTCGGTCATTGCCAAATCTTATAATGTGCCTTAGTTGAAAGTTGAAACTGTGTGTATCTTTGAATCCACTTGTCATGGCCTTGAACCATATATGCCAACATATTTGGTTTAGTGGATAAACATTGTAGGAACAACTTTTTTCAAGTCTCCAACTTGCTCGAATGTTTTGGACCACTCTGGAACAATGCAACCCTTAAGGTGCATAGAGGCAAAAATTATCAAACTTTGTTAGAATGTTTCTCAGAGCTCATAAGATGTATCAATGATCCACCTTATGACATGATATCATATGGTTTCTTCTTGCAAAATCCTTTATAACTTTTCATAGATTCAACCCCATTCAAAAGTGGCGACCACATCTCAGTCATTACCAAATCTTGAAATGTACCTAAGTTAAAAGTTGCAACTATGCATATCTTTGAAACGAATCATTTTGGCCTTGAATCATCTACATAAAATGATCTAATTGGGTGGGTAAATTATAGGAACAATATATTTTGTCTCCTCAACCTGCTTAAACATTATATACCACTCCAAACTAGTGCGACCCTTAAGGTGCATAGAGTGCAAAAATTGTCAAAATTTGCCAGGACATATCTCAAAGCTCATGTGATGTATCAATGATCTATCTAATGCTATAGGATCATGTTTCCACTAACCATAGAACAATCTCTCACTTTCAACAGATTCAACCATATTCAAAAGTGGCGACCACATCTTGGTTGTTGCCAAATATTACAATGTCACTTAGTTGAAAGTTACAACTATGTGTATCTTTGAAACCACTCATTGTGACCTCAAAAATTGTTTCCCAAAAACTTTGGTTTGGTGGATAAAAACTAAGAACAACCTCATTCATCTCCCTAATTTTCTCTAATATTCCAGACTACTTCAGACTGGTGCGACCCTTAAGGTGCAAAAAGTGCAAAAATTATCAAACTTTGTTAGGTTGTTTCTTAGAGTTCATGCGGCATATCAACGATTCGTCTGATGCTAAAGGATTGTATTTTCTCTACCCACAAAATTCTCTCTCACTTTCAACAGATTCAAATCTATTCAAAAGTGGTAACCACATCTTGGTCGTTGCCAAATCTTGCAATGTTGAGCAGTTGATAGTTGCAACTATGCATATCTTTGAAATGATTTGTCATGGCATCGAACCATCTACACAAACATCTTTTTTTGGAAAGGTAAATTCTAGAAGAAACCTCATTTGATTCCCCAATTTTCTAGAACTTTTTGGACCACTTTGGATTGGTGTAACCCTTAAGCTGCATAGAATGAAAAAATTGTTAAACTTTATTGGTCCATTTCTCAGAGCTTGTGTGATGTATCAATGATCTATATGATGTTGTAGGATCATGTTAGAAATGCCCAAAAAAAATCTCTCACTTTTACAAGATTCAACCCCATTCAAAAGTGGTGATCACATCTTGGTTCTTGCCAAATCTTGCAATGTTGCTCTAAGTTGAAAGTTAAAACATTGCATATATTTGAAATGACACATTGTGACCTCAAACCGTTTGTGACAATTTCTCTAGTTGGGAAATTAAATGCCAAGAACAACTTCATTTTTCTTCACTGCTCACTCGAATGTTACAGACCACTCCCTACCGGTGTGTCCCTTAAGGTGCATAGAGTGCAAAAATTATCAAAATTTAATGGAGAATTTATCTAAGCTCATGCGATGTATCAATAATCCATATAATGCTATAGTATAATATTACTGACACCCATAAAATCCTCTCACTTTCACAAGATTTGACCTCATTCAAACGTGGCGACCACATCTCGGTTCTTGCCAAATCTTTCAATGTTGCTAAGTTGAAAGTTACAACATTCCGTATCTTTAAAATGGATTGTTTTGGCCTCAAATAATATACACCAACTACTCCAGTTGGGTGAGTAAATTCCATGAAAAACCTTATTCGGCTTCGCACTCACTCTAATGTTCTGGACCACTCCATATCGGTGCGTCCCTTAAGGTGCATAAAGTGCAAACATTATCAAACTTTGATGGAGCATTTATTGGATCTTGAGAAACATATCAATGATATGTCTAATTCCATGGGATCATGTTACTGATTTACATAAAATCCTCTCTTACTTTTATTAGATTCAATCTCATTCAAAAGTGACAACCACATCTTGATTCTTGCTAATTCTTCCAATGTCGCTCAATTAAAAGTTGCAACATTGCGTATATTTGAAACAACTCATAATGGTCTTGAAATGTCTATTAAAATAGATATGGTTGGGTGAGTAAATTCCATGAAAAAACTTTTTTATCTTCTCTACTCACTGAAACATTTTGGACCTCTCTGTACTAGTGCATCCCATAAGGTGCATAGAATGCAAAAATTGTCAAACTTTAATAGAACATTTTTCAAATCTCGTGCAATGTATCAAATATTTTCCTAATACTAATGGACCATGTTATCAATACCCACAAAATACTCTCTCACTTTTATGAGATTCAAACGCATTCAAGAGTGGTGACCACATCTCATTTCTTTCCAAATCTTACAATGTCACTCAATTGAAAGTTGAAAAATTGCATATCTTTGAAATAGTTCATCGTGGCCTCAAACGTATATGCCAAAACCTCTAGTTGGGTAAGTAAATTTTAGGAATGACTTCATTCTATTTTTAAAATTGGTCAAACATTCTGGACCACTCTATCCTAGTGTGTCCGTTAAGATGCATGTTACATATTTTTCCCCTCTAGGTCAAAATAATCCACATAGGTCCTAGTTGGTCTAAAAGCTTGTTTTTCAAAGGTTAATCTCATGCCCTTGATGATTCAAAAGTTTATTAAATTTATTCTTCAAAAGGGGGGTTCTCTTTAGTAGTTCAAATCTTATAAGGGAGTTCTTTTTGATAAGCATTTATTGTCCAAGCATATTCATTCATTATTCAAGCATGAAGTTTCACCAATTTTATTGGATAAATGATTTTTTTTGTCACATAAAATCATTGTTCTAGTAGATATTTTTCTTGTCCATTGATATTACATTATCCTTCAGTATGTATGTACTATCTACAACAAGACATTCATTGTTTTGTAGAGGGACATTTAAGGTTTTATAGATGCATCCACTATTATGTGTTATCAAGTTAAAAATAATGATGATTATGTATGGAAGAAAGCCAATGAAATGAAAAAAAGAAAAAATTTAATGGATATTATGAAGGACACTATAGTTCATAGAAGATAAAAAACAATAATTCATCAAAGGAATCTTAAGAATTATGGTTGTCTCCATAGAAGATAAAAACCTTGATTCATCAAAGGCGTGTTAAAAATCATTGTGTCTTCAAGGACTACTATGGAACTAGATAAAAAATAAGATTGTCCAACTATTATTTTCAACAAACAATGAACTACAAAGCCAAAAAAGAATAGTATATTATGTTAGATATTCATATATTGATGCACATCGTCACCTTCTGCATAAATCGATTGAGATGAAAGTAGTGGAACTAAAGCTGTATGGAATGAAAAATACATGTTTCCATAAAGCATGAAGCATATAGTAATAATATACATAGTATTAATGAAAATAGACCTATGATAAAAATCTAGATATAATTAAATTGACTGAGATTTTATTCCTTCTATTCAAGTCTGAATAGTAAATATTATTCTGCAGAGACCAGTCGATGTATCTTCACTAATTGATTTCTGTGTGTACATCTGATGTGCAAACCAGCCATGTAAATAAGGCTCAGCATATCTGTGAAGGGCCACATCTGTAATAGATGTGACTCCTTAAAGAGTCACGTCCATTAGAGACGTGGCTCTTCATATTACCTGTCAGTCGATAGCATCCATGGTGGAGCCAATGGTAATAGGTATTAAAAACACCGCTTAACTTGTTTGCGTGGAATACCAGCCGATAACTATAATAGTTAATTTGCTAAGTGGTGAGAATGATATTAATCGGTGTTGTAACATTTTAAATGTTAAGTCGATACTTTATCGCTAATCATGAATCGACTATTTAGTCGATATGAGTCATCCGATCAATAATGATTATTATCATTATTATTATTATTAGATAATAATAATAATGA
>MU223159.1:2527909-2553896 GCA_018584345.1 Thuja plicata
CAATAGCCAAAAAGGATCAGCTTATATAGTATAAATTTCTTGAGAGTTCCGTTAACCATAGAGGCTACAAGGAGGCTACCCTACTTCAACTACTTTGGTTAGAGAGAGTTATGTTCCCAACCACTATGCATATTCGTGTGAAATAGAAATAACAATCATTGTTTCTCCTACTGTAGCTAAGACTATAAAAATTTGAGGGATCATAGCATAAATATGAGAGTTAATGACCATTTTTTATATTCCTAAATTAGAACATGAACCATCCAATATGCTTGCCAAGATTTCCAAAGTGTATTAGAACATAATGCCAATAAGGAATACATATTTTATACATATTCTTAAACATTTACCAAATATTGAGATCAAATATTCTTTAACTCACTTCGCTAATAATGTTTCCATTAATCGCTTTTCAAGTATATGCTGAACTATCAGAATGGAGAATGGGGCTATAAAGCATGACCCTTCACGAAGAAGCTATATTGCCTATAGGGATTATATCCTAGGATAGGTTAAGGAACTAGATGAACTTAAAAATAAACTATTGTGATACACCATTTGTCACCATAATTGGAAATAAAGAAATTTTAATTATCAATCTACCTTAAATAAAGCATACCCTGTTAAGCAAAGATTGATATTAGTTATTCATATATATTTATTAAAGTTCAGTATCATGCTAAACCCTAGAATCATAGTATAATGATGTAAGGTCATGTAGCAGGGATTTATTTACACAAAATTTTCAGAGATTGGATCTGATTCATAAAATATGAAAGTTTCTAGTTTAGTATCCTAATAACTATATTATCTTCTTATTCTACTATATAAGCTTAGTTACCACTAGTTAAGTTTCCTTCATCTACTTAAACACTATTAACAAGTCATCACTTGAATAGCCTCCCTTTAAATTGTGAGTGGTGCATATGACACTTGGCAATATAATCCTTACATTTTAGGAAACTTTGTCATAGCATTCATTAGGGATGATATAGCCCTTGGCTCTCTAGTAATACATAACCCAGGTTGTATCCAGTTGGTTCTCTTGTAGAGATTTCATGAGGAAGTCGATGTTTCTTTTCAAGATTGGCCAGAAAGTTTCAAAGAGTGCTCCTTCTCTGTAGGTAATAATAGGGCATTTTTGAGTAGTTGGAATGCTGGGCACTTTGTCCACATTCATCCTCATGTATATCTCAGGGTATGCGATTCATTTATCCTTGTCAATGTTATAGATAACTTGATCTAAACCTACGAGGATATCATCCTAGAAATTTTTTCTTTCTACATTAATGATTTCATCCTTTGGGTAGCTTGCTTCCCTATTCTCAGAGATAAAGAGACCTACGATATCACCATTAACTCTCACTATGAATTTATTATCAAAATAAAATTCCCCTAGGCTCTTCTCTAGCACCCTTCTCCTTGTATCTGGGATCTTTAGTAGTATATTATTTCACCTATCTGGTAAGATAGGACCCTTAAATGCCATTTGTCTCTTCTCAATTCTGGGAAAAGTGAGGACATTCATATCCATTTGACTAATTTTCAATTACTTCCTTTGGTTTTCATTCTCAATTCAGAATGCAGACGTAGTTTATTTAATTTTACCTTTTATCCATGAAGGTTCCAAATTAAAGTGTGTGTATTAGAGTTTTATTCAACATTATTGTATTTAAGAAAGCACTCCACTTTTCAATATGATGGGAACAGTGGTGTGAGCAATGTGAAAATTAGTACTTTGATGCGTGCACTTTCCTCACTTTAATTTTCCAGCTCATATGATCTTTGGTACAATTTTTTTTTATTAATTATGTGATATCCCGAGTTATTTGTATAATCAACTTGTGTTTTGACACTAGCGTGCCAAATAGTGATGTGTTAATTTTAGCTAATCCTACAAGATAAAGAGATAATTAGAGGTTGCTTGATTATATCTGTCTTTGATGTCTTATTAAGATTTAGTTTATAGATGTGGTTAGTAACATAATCTTCCTATGTAGTTTAACGAGGTTAAGTTGCTGGGTTTTAGGATATAGGATTGCTATCATTTAGCTTGAGGATTCTATGTTTATATGGATTGGATGTGGAGTATTTTATGAGCACCTCATAGGTAATGTTAGTCTATTAGGATATGTTATCCTATTACTACCTATAAAATTTGAAATATTTATTTACTAGGTATTGCTTTTTAAATTTTTTTATTTGATATTCAATTTTTATTTAGGTTTAGGTATGTTTTGATCAGTAGTTTAGGTTTTAGAATATAATGTATTGAGTTCTATTTATTTTTATCTATTAGGTTTTAGTGTCCCTAATTAAGAATAGGTATGTCAATTGACCATGAATTTAGGATTAACGTACCTAAATGTCATTACATCAACTCCTTGGTTTGCTAGATTATCTACGTTCTTATTTCCTTCTTGATATATATGTTTAATTTCAACCTTTGTGAAAGTATTAAGGTATTCCAGGGATTTTTCAATGATGGCATTGATTTTCTAATTAGGGTTTTTTTTGTGTTCAAAGGGCGTTGAGGAAAATTTGAGAATCGCCTTCAATTTATAAGTTTAGGATACATAATTTTTTGCATAGGTGTAGGCCTTCTGTTGTAGCTATCAGTTGCACCATATTATTTGTTGAAGAACCAAGGGGTTTACATAGCTCGACAATTCTTTTTATTTTTCTTGATTGGATGACACATCCAATGCCAGTGGTCCCAAGATTACCTATCCCTGCTCCATCAAAGTTTAGCTTATACCACCTTATTTTTGGTGGAGTCCACTAGCATTGAGGTCTGGTTTCTTTACTCTTTTCTCCACCCGTGCCATATTGGGGAGGTACTATTAGGCCATTCCATTTTTTCACATGGAGTTATCCCATAAGGAGAAGATTCCTTCTGTGTGATTTGAGTATCTAAGTCTGTTATTAAAGGTTTCTAGAATGCTGATCTCAATTTTGTGAAGAAGGGATTTAGGGGACATCTTTGTATCCTTAAAAATTCTTCTATTACTTTCCTTCCAGAGTTCCCAAGCTACAATGGATGGTTCTATTTTCCAGATTTCCTTGTACATGTCAGATTTGAGCTATGTGGGCCCGCATTTAATAAAGTCTATGAAATGTTCATTATGGGCTTAAGAGAAATTTAGCTTTAATTGTATGTTACTCTAGCATGTTTGAGAGTAAGGATAGTTAAATAGGATGTGGTCAACAGTATCTTCTGTATGTTGACATAGTGGACATATTGAGGGGCCTTTAAAACCAATTTTTTGAGCCATTCTACTGTAAGCATCTGTTCTTGGAGGGCTTCCCATAAAAACATACTTGATTTTGGTGAGCATACTTTATTCCAACAGAGTTCTAAAGGTAGGTTAGTTTTTTTCAAATATAGGTTATTCAATATGAGGTTGTAACCATCCTTGACATTGTAGTTAACATTGTTAGAACCACCCCATATCATTTTGTCTGGGACCTATTTTTAAGGATGTATTGTCTGTTATTGAGGATGTCCATGAGCGTCTTTTTTTTGTTCCTCATTCAATGATGTTTGCTCAAATAAATTCCAAATCCATCTTGAATAAGTATTATGGTGTTCTTTACTATTGTATTGTGAGAGTTTGTCACCCCATCCTTGGATTAGAGTTCTTTTGATGTTGGGGTCTAGATAGGTTTTGTCAAGAGCTTCGTAGCCCCCCCATGAATCTTCCTAAACTATGACATTTTCTCTATTGCCAATATCCCGTGTCAGCTTACTCTATATTATTGGTTTTCATTCCATCATAAAATTCCATATTCGAGATCCTTTAACATGATTTTTTGTTTTGAAGATGTTAATCGATTGTGCATCTTTGATGTATTTATTGAGGAAAGTTTGGGCCCATTTCCTATTAGGATGTTTGTATAGGTTCCATACTAATTTAGCTCTTAAGGCTTTATTTTTCCATTGGAGATATTTTATCACTATACCTCCATTTTATTTAGGTTTGCAGATATTATTCCATTTTATTAAAGACATTTTTTTGTTTTCTGATGTTCCTTTCCAAAAGAAGCTTCATAATTTTGATTATAACTTATTTTTAATCCCATTTGTGACTAGGAGGATAAACTTCTGATAATTAGGGATATTAGATAGGAAAAATCTAATCATTGTTTCCCTACCAACATTGGAGAGCCATCTGCCTTTGCATGTATCTATTTTTGATGTAATTTGGAGTGTATGGGAGCCCATAGGTTAGTATTTATCATACCTTTGTCTAAAAGGATGCCTAAATATTTACATGGAAAGTTACCAAGTTTGAAGCCCAAGGTTCTGTAGATCTTGGTTTGGAGGTTTGGACATGTATTTAGAAAGTATATTTCTAATTTATCTGGATTGACCATTTGAGCCAAAGCCTTCATATAAAGAGTTATACAATTACTCTTATAGCTTTATTGACTTTTATATTGGAGGATTTATATGTATGACTAATTTACTAGCTAAAAATTCTTGTACTAAATTTCTACTTTTTTTTTTAGTAAAAACATGGGTTATTTGTATGATGATACCTTGCAGGAGTATTTCAAGTTCATTTATTTTTTGAGGGTTAAAATATTATTTTATAGTTTGGAAAAATACATGTGCCTCAATGAAATCTTTGGCAATCAAGTGCATGATGATGCCTCACCTTTATAGGTGGATCCCTCACAACAATTCTCTTTTGAAGGGGACCAAACTCTAGGGAGTTTTGATTTCAGTTACTTATAGTGTTGTATTGTCTATGCTTTAGCTCTAAAATTTAATATACCCTAATAGTTATTGGTATTGATGTAATCTCTTTTTCTCAATTTGGTTCTTGGTTTTGGTCTATATCTTGCTCCTATTTTGTTCCCGCTGGAATTTTTTGTGTCATGTTAATCGATTAGTTGATTTTATTTTCCAAGCTAAACTTTTTCTTCGTCAACTTTTAAGTAATCTTGGTTAAAAGCCATGTTTCTCCATCTATTATTCTTATTCATATGCCTTATACTGTATTGAGGTTCTCTTGGATTTAGCTCAACTAGTTATACATTTGGGGTTTATTTCTACATTGGGCATCATTTTTGTATTGCTCATACGTAAATTTTTTATGGAATGGATAAAGTAAATTAACAAAACATAAATTCAAAAAACACAAATACAAGTGTATGCTTTCAAGTGCTTTAGAACATCTTCTACTAGTCAAATAATTACATAAGTTGAGAATTCAACTGCATTCATTACCCCTGATCAACTGCAAATTGTTTGATGCCCAAACCATTACAAGTGCCTCCTTAAATAGAGGTCTGAAGATAAATCTAGAAATTACATAGGTGATTATGGAAATCTCATAGTACAATCCTGAACATAGACCAACTTCCATACATAACAAATATTAATTTTTTTATCCTTATCTTTATCTTGATTCTATAATTTTTAAATGATTCCAAGATAGGAGAAGTTACATATCACAACACTCCCCCTTAATTTTAATAGAAAATGTTGTCATGTTTATAAATTAATTTTATTTTGATTTTCATTAATAATTAAGTCTTCAGAATTTCTCAAACTTCTACTTGATAACTTCCAATGATCTTCATATCTAATGATGTATTTTGTTTTTGCCTTCTCTAACTGTTGTGGTAGTCCTTCAAACCTTCAAAACCATGTTTTAGAGCTTCCTTCACTTTTTTAGATGTCTTTCTAGATAATTATGTCCTTTGACCCAAAATATTTGTTATGCCTTTCAAAGATTCAAACCTTCCATGATTGCTATAATTTTTCTCTTCCTTTGTGGTAGTTTCAACCTCAAACTTACTTCAGCAACCTGTGATTCCCATTAACAATTATCTTCAAAGATTTTTTTTGGCAGCATAAAATAAAAAATTGTAGCAATAGTAATTCCAATATGCTCCTTTTTTGGACGACCTCTATTTGGGTTACTATTAGAAAATAATATTTCCTTGGTGAACTATGTAACTAAAGGATAAACCGAGGTATCCTAAATTGTATTTGTCCTCTAGTCCAAGTGGGAGGACATGTGAGATTTTTGTAATTTATTTGATAAGGAAATTAGATATTCCTCCTTAAGAGGATTCTCACACTTGGCACACACTTAATGTGAATGTGGCATTCATATAATATGGGAGCTACATGTAAACTCCTCCACTCATGTCTATTTAAGAGATGCCTCTACACACACTTGTTCAATAATCTTCTCTATTTTTCTCACTTCTCCTCACATTCTCAATCTTTCTCTCATTATTGTAATGAGATTTTTTCTCTCATTCTGTCTCCTTATTTAGGATTTTGTGCCTCATTCATATTATACAAAAGGGGTTTTTTCTTGTTTTTTCCCCTTTCAAAATTCTTGTGTCCTTTTTTGATATTAGAGTATTTTGGTGAATTTGGTGTTTGATCTATTGGAGCAATCTCTCTCTCTCTCTCTCTCTGGTAAAACTCTTACTTTTTCTCACTCTCTTGGACTCTTTCCTAAGCTCGTTTCCATTTCTTAATGTTTCTAACATGGTATCAGAGCTAGCTAAATCCTTGTTTTGAGTGTTGCATGATAATACAGTTGAAGGATATCTCGGTTGTGAAGGAGAAAGAAATTTTTTTCTTGATCTCACTCTTGTTTACAGTTTTTCTTTCATTACTTTTACAAATCTAACATCTTTTTTGTAAAATCTAACTATATTTGGATGACTTTTTGCCAGATCTAAGTTTTTTCATATCTATTTCAAGTTTTTAAAGTGCTAAGCCCACCCTCTGTCGGGAAACCGCAAGGGTTTTCTTTTTCATGCATTTTCATCCATTTATATAACTATCTCGTTTGCAGGGTTATAATTTATATTCATATTTTAATTTTTGAAGTTTTTAATATATTCAACATCTCTATCGCTTGCTGAATTCTGTTATATCTCACATTTTTTTTTGTAGGATACCTCTATTTTATTACATCATTTTTATGTATTCTCCAAAGAGATCTTATGTTACTTTGTGGCAAATTTATTTAAGAATTTTATAGCTCAAATTTTTTCATTCTACTCCATTAGAACCATATTTATAACTGAGTGTGTGCTGATCTTTGAAAAATAAATTTTCAATTCATATTAGAACACAACATTTGGTAATTTTATACTATCAAATATTTCATAGCGCAACTTTGAAAAAACTCTATTTAAATTCTTTGGTTTACCATTCTGTTTCAATTTTATAACTTGCGCAACATTTTTGCACCATTACGCACAATATTCCAAACCTTCAGCACACCTTTGTGTGCTGCATTCCATTCCTCCTAGCGCAGCTCATTCATTACCATTTGCACAACAATTTTTTCTTTGTATTGCGCAACCTTGTAAGTTGTAGTATCTCTTAAAGCTTCTTGCGCATCATACTCTTTCCTACACCATCTTTCAGCTTCAAAATCTAAAATATATCTTCCTGCGCCATCTTCCTAGAATTCAACGCATCTTTCACTTGTTGTTTCTCTTGCTTACCTTTCTCAATTTCCACATTAGAATTATCAAAGCATATTCCAGAAGAAACGGTGGAGAATATCAATGGAGAAAATTGTATTCCATTGCTGACTATAATAATTGGTTGGAATCCTTCTTCTATTTCTTGTCATTGTGTAGTGGTTCCTCCACATTTGGCAGCATTTCTTCTATTATTCCTACAAGGGGGATTCTCTACACTTTTTAATTTTTTATCTGTGTTTTATCTTATTTTGGTTTAGTTTGAACGTATCTTTGACTCTTTTCATCTTTATTTCATTAATTTATTTCTTTATAATTATCTTTATCTCATTTACTCTATTTGTTAATCTAAATTTGTCTATCGGTATTTATTTATCTTCATTCATATAGATTAATTCAAATTTCAAATCTATTATTTAGTTTAATTATCCAAAGCTTTTATTTATTTGTTTTGAAAAAAAGTCAAATGTTAATAAATTTTTCTACTCAATATTTCTTAATATCGCTTCATTCCTACATTCTTTGTAGGGATTCTAACAATTTTCAATTTCTATTTCGTTAATTCATTGCAATTAAAATTTGTTCCTTCAATCAAACTAAAAATTTAAATTGTTTTTTAAAATATCGTTTTAGCATTCAAATTATGAATTACATTAAGTTAAATTTATTTTCCTTTATCTTTATCATTATATATTCATTGTATTTCATTCTATTTTATCTAATCTTATGTTTTTCTAAATTAAGCATGTCTACCCTCATTCCTGAAATCAAATTAAATAGTTCTAACTATCATCAATGGAAGACACATTTTTCTTTTATATTCCATTTTAAACATTTGCTTGAAGTTGCTACAGATGCCTCTATTGAACTAGTTGCCTCTGCTTCTCAAGCTGACAAAGATGCTTGGAAAAATAAAAATGAAGAAGCTCTTGGATTAATTGGTCTCTCAATTGTTCATGATCTCTACGTTTTGATTGGACATTGCACCAAAGCCCATCAAGCATGGGACATTTTGCAACAAATGCATAACAGCTCCACTAAATCTCGAAAGATTCAACTCCAAGACAACTTGGAGGACTTGAGGTATACTAATTTCAAATCCATGAATGAATTCTTACTTAAATTTGATGCTATTAAAACTCAATTAAGTGGTGTTAATGTTACTTTGACTGATATTAGATTAATTACTATCATTCTAAAGAAATGTCTTTGTAAATAATTTTAGCCGTTTATTACAAACACTCATTCTCAACTTGCTATTCCTAGTTTAGCTCCTCATTTAACTTATGTTATTTTTAAAAATTTATTATGTCAAGAGGAAGCTAAATTATTGCAATTTGGTACTCTTAAATCTTATGAACATGCTTCTGTGTCTAAACCTAAAAATCAAAATAATAGATCACATAACCATAATACTTCTAATAATAACCATAATTCTCATAATAAAAATTATGCTCATCATAACAATAATTTTGTGTTGGCATTCATAGAAGATGAAGCCAGAGCACCCTCTCCTCGTGCGTCTTCTACTCCAGCATTATCGGCCAATTTTGTTAGTGGCAGGGCTTCAGAAAAACCAAAGAATAAAGTAGGAGCTAAGTAAAGTTCTAGTCCTCCAATATTGTTGTGGTGGGGTCCCATCTCTTTTTTGGGCTGGTATAGTTCTTGGCCTTGATGATATATGTTGAAGTACTCTCGACGGGTTATTTTCTTCTTTCATCCACTGATATTTCTCATATGTTTGTATATCTCATATTCGGTTACTAGTTTTCTAGGTTTTCAGGTTAGTTTTTAGCTGCATCTACAGGATCTATGGTCCATGTGTAATGTGTGTTAGGGAAAGGATGGAGGGTTTTCTAGACTACTTGTTTCCCTTCTGAGCCCTTGAAGTAGTGAAAACATTATATTAATAAAATAATTCAATGGCTTAGCCATTTTTGCCAAAAAAAATAAAAATAATTATCATAACAATAATAATCATCATAACAATAGTTACTCTAATAACACATTTAATTCAAGGCCAACATGGAAATGCTCGAAGCCAAGACGGCTAATCTGATGGTGGATTTTCCTTGAGGATCCCTAGTTTTTTCTGTTGTCCCTGTTCTTTCTACTTTTTTAGAAGATGTTTTTTTTTCTCTGGCCTTCTCTGGGCCTGCTCTGTCTTTTCTATTTTGGTTCATTTCAAACTATGCTTCTTGATACTGCTTTCATGTTTTGGGTTTCAGGAACCCTGTAAAACTTGTTTTACTTAATCAAAAACACTAATCACAATAATAATAACACCAATTATAATAATCAACAAAATACTCCTAATAGGAAACCACATTGTACTTATTGTGGAAAATATGGTCACATAACTAATGCTTGTTTTAAAAAACAAAATGACAAGAAGCCTATGAATAAAAATAATCAAAATAACTTCAAATCTCAAGTTAATCAATCTTGCCATGCTTTTACTATTTTTTATAAAGCTTCTCATACATTAGAATGGATTATTGATAGTGGGACTTCTCACCATGTTACATCTCATAGAGAAGTATTTGATTCTTTGCAACCTGATACTACTAATATTCCTATTCAATTAGCTAATGATCATAGTTGCAAAGTTCATGGAGTTGGTGATGTTAATGTTCCAAATGGAAAATTACACAATGTTCTTTATGTTCCTGAACTGAAATCTAATCTTATTTCATTTTCTCAATTATGTCAAGATTACAAATTTGAATTTTATAATGATATGTGCTATATTATTGATCCTAATGTTGATCATGTTGTTGCTAATGCTAAGATCGATCATGATAACTTGTTTAAATTTTATGAGTTTTCCTCTTCAAGGTACTCTTTGAAAGTTAATATTGATTTCAATATATGACACAAAAGCCTCGACCATTTGCCTTTTGATTATATTTCTTTGATGCAAAAATCTAACATGGTTCAAGGATTACCCCATATTGTTCCATCTAAAATTACATGCACAGGGTGCATGAGTGGAAAAATGAAAAGGGAGCCCTTTTCTCATGGTATTTCATGGAGGACATCTCATAAGTTACATCTTATTCACAGTGACCTTTCGGGTCCAATGGAGAACATCTCCATACAAGGTTCAAAGTACGCTCTTACCTTTGTGGGTGATTTTACTAGAAGAACTTGGATTTATTTCTTGCATACTAAAGATTAAGTTCTTGACACATTTTTCAAATTTCATATATTTGTGGAAAGGCAATCAGGTTCTAAGCTTAAAATTCTTAGAATAGATAATGGTACTAAATATTTTAATAATGTTTTTCATTATTCCTAGAGATATTTTGGTATAAAACATTATCTTACCGTTCCTTATACACCACAACAAAATGGTTTCGCGGAAAGGAAGCATAGAAGTATTGTGGAAATGGCCAGATGTATGTTACATGCAAAAGATATGCATTACATGTTTTGGGTTGAAGCAATTTCTTGTGCCACTTATATTCTTAATAGAACTCTTTCTAAATCTTTTCAAGATATAAATTGTGAGGAAGCATGGTCCAGTAGGAAAGCCAATTTACAACATTTGAACTTTTTTGGATCTATTGCTTATGTTCACACACCCAAACAAAAAAGGCAAGATATGTTTTTATTGTTGAAAATGAAGTACATGATTTCTCTAAGGTCAAAGATGATTAATTTAAAGGGGTTAATATTTAACTCATGGAGGACCAACCTCCTATCATAAAATCTACCACTAATGCACCTATTTTTATTCATACTAGTATTAAAAATGATGAATATGATGGTAAGAATATTTCTATTCCTCCTAGTGATAATTTGCTCATAATAGTGATAATTTTGTTCATTATGATAATAATATATTTACTCCTCATAGTGATGATGAAAATAATGAATTTACTCCTCATAGTGATATTTCCATTACTTCTAAGAGAAATCCTAAATAGTTTAAAGATTTACATAATGAAGGTGATGATTATATTACTAGAATGGGTGGACTTAGACCTAGGAAAAAGGTAATTATAGAAATTATGCTTTGATGTCTTCTCTTATGAATTCTAAAGATACTCAAACCTTTTCTCAAGCTAAAAATTAACCCCATTGGAATTTTATCTTTGGAGTTTAGCTTTGGAATTTTGTCAAGAAAGAAAGAGTTACAATTTCAAAAAGAAGTCACTATTAGAAACATTAAGAAATGGAAACGATCTTAGGAAAGAATCCAAGAGAGTGATAAAAACTAAGAGTTTTACCAAATACACAAAGAGAGAGATATTTCTCCAATAGATCAAACACCAAATTTACCAAGATGCTCCAAGATCAACACAAGGACACAAGAATTTTGAAAGGGAAAAAACAAAGAAAAACTCCTTGTGTTGATACCTTTGAGAAAGTGCCACAAAATCCTTCAGCATGTGCAATCAATGTCGAGGGTCCAATAGTAAATTAATGGACATGAACAACGATTTATGAGGAAACGATTTATATAATTACATGCTAATTACGTGTAATAATTATAATTCTATATTAGATATATACATGTGGACTTGATGATGTCATGACAAAGTGGGCTAAAGGAACATTGCCACTTCCATCAACACTTTGACTCTGGATTTTGATCATAATTATTCTACTAATTTAGTTATTTACTCATTTATAAATTAAACATAATCAACTAAATTAATTAAAATTGCAAATAAAGATACCTCCATGAAACTGTCACGTTGTCCTTCACTGCGTGGTGTCAATGTTGAGGGTTCAATAATAAACTATTGAACATTCACAATGAGTTATGGGACAACCATTGATATAATTATGTACTATCCTCATGTAATAATTATAATGATTTATTAGATACATACCAATGGACTCGACGATGTCATGAAAAAGGGGCCCCGAGAAACGCTACCACTACCATAGACACTTTGACCCTAGATTTTGATTATAATCATTATGTACTAATTTAGTTATTCATTCATTTATAAATTAAATATAACCAAATAAATTAAATGAACTTGCAAATAATTAACTCTCTATCAATGCCAAATATTGCATTGATAGATTTATCATTCATCAATCCATCATCAACATCTTTTCAACCATCGTCACCACCGTTTGTGCATAGGGATCCACATGATTGACAAAAATTGGGTGAACTTAAGTCCTCAAAGACTCACCCATCTTACTTTGGACTGAAGGACTAACACACTATACGAGGGTCTAAGTGAGAGCACTAATGGTTCCTAGTGTGTCCACCCCAACATGTTCCATCAAAATACAAGGAACACTAATGTTATCAAAATGTAGTTTCGAAATGGATATCTTGACTATATTAGGGTCATGTTGTGCCCCTGGTCTATTGTGTGATGACCCCCACATCTACCATGAAATTCTAAATAATTAAAATAATTTGGGACCTCATTGAGGAAAAAATCAAAATAGAGTTTCCTCAAAAAATATAATAGAACCTCATGATTATTACAAGGAGGGCTATCATAAAAAACCATCCACCATCTATTCCAAAACTTAATCTTTATTCCTTCATGGTGGCACATGGATGAGAAACCTCCTACAACTAGGATCAAGCTTTTCATTCATTTTAGGATTTGTAAATAGCTTACAAATGTTACTTTTTTTTTCTCTTTTTTCTTTTTTACTTCCTTAGATGATAATTTATTTGCATAGTATTGTTTTTTCTCCTATCTTTTGTTTGATCATATATTTATTTGTCCACTAACATTGCCTACGTGGTTCAAAATTGATTCTGATAAATTGGCAAGTGATTTCCTTTGAGCATTTTTTCCAATACATTATTTTAGCCTACCAATCAAAGACTCTATTTGATTTTTATTATGCTCTATTTAGTATTAAAGATTTTGATGTGTTTCTGGTGGATGTCTTTCGATTGATGGAGGAGGTTGAGGTGCATTTTATTCATTAATTTCTTCATGAACTTCTTCTTGAGGAGGTGGCTCAGGATTTTGTTGGCATAGCTTTACATCTGCTAAAAATTGAAATAAAATTTAATTTAAAACCTTAATTATACATATATTTTAACAAAAAAAGAGGCTAAAAATATAAAATAAGTCACTTCTTTGACCTCCTCAAGTCTTTGCAACATTTTGAGATGATCAAACACACCAATAGAGTAAATAATGCCCAATAAATTGTGTATTCCCTTCTAAAAGGTTTCTCCTCTCTCCAAGTCGTGATTGCGAGCGAAAATGAGGATTTTAGAGTTTTGTTTTGAAATTTATAATATCTTTTCAATATGACATGTACCATATATGTCTTGTGCCATATATGCTTTGTATTTCCAAGCCTTAGGATTGAAAAACCAAGCTATATGATTTTTTCCATATATAGCACAACCCTATTATTTTTGGTCCCCCATCTTTGTGCACTAACCCTTGTGAAGATCTAGAAGATTATTAGAGATGAAATCAGTAGTAGATACTTAAAACACTAAAACTATTATCAAAATTTTGGGGACATTCCTAATCATTTCAAACACTAACACTAATAATATTTTAGATCTAAAGTATTTTACCCTAAATAAAGTATAATAATTAGTTCTTGCAATTTATTTACTATTCATAAGGTAGTGTGCCTCTTTTGGGACTTGATTTTTAAGGAAAATGAGTTACTTGGCATATGGCCTAAAATATTTTAATTTGTTATATCATATATTGTAAGATTAACACCATGGTTTTTCCCATTTTGAGATTTCCATGCAAAAATAATGGTGTCACATGTTGTTCTATTTCTACTTTTAGTTGATACATGAATAATTATGATTAAGTTTTAATTGCATGTTGATTCAACCCCTTCTGAAAATTCAAAGGTGTTCAACATATTAGAGGTTTCTTTATTTTTAGTTTTGATTCTTCTATAGCTATGGATGTTATTTTAGAGGTTTATGACTAGATTTGGAATTCACATCCTCTCTTGCTCCACCCTTGGACTCCCTCTTTTCTCCCTCTTTCAAAAAACATTGACATTTCACATGTTTGGGTGAAATTTCCTTATCTCCCCTTAGAGTTCTAGTGCAATTTATCCTATGAGGGAATTAGAAATTCCTTAGGCCATTCCTTGTAGGAGGATACTAATACTACTAACTTATTTCACACATCCTTTTCTTATAATCTACCTAAGATGGATCTATCAAGATGAGGTATTTTTTCAAATCTAAGACCATCCCTAGACTTAGCTAGTTGACTACGAAGACATTTCTTTTAGATGAAGAAACTACTTTTGTACAAGACATATAGGTTTTGATTTCTCTTATGATTATTAGAAGTCCCCCTCCTCTTGGTGAACTAATTGTCAAAATCAACATATTAAAAATTTTCCTAATGATTCTAGTCATTGAGATACTTTGATTCATCCTCTCCTACTTTAGTTCCAAGTTAGAAGATAAGTATATCCCCTTTGAGTAGCTTTCTAGTAGTAATGATGATCATTTTTTTGTTCCCCTAAGTATTTCTCATCCTAATGTTGGTTCCTCTAGAAATGTTCATCATGCTACAACTCCTTTTGGTAAAGTTTTTATTTCTAGTGATGTTGTTTTGTCTCACACTCTTCCTCCTTTCTCTTTAGTCCATGTGGTACCCTTAGGTAGACATTTTGAATACATTTTTTATTCCCATTCTCCTAGGTCTTTGTATCTGGAGGACAGCTTTAGTTGGACATTTGTTCAAAGAAGGAAAATATATATATATAAATTTATTTACTAGCTTCTAAGGTTGTTTTCTCATAATTTGATACCTTTTGGGTATCTTTGTTGTTTGCATTTATTTCTTTTGTTGGTAGAAACTCTAGTTGGTTTGGAGTTTGGAAATAGAGTAAAGATTTAAAGTTTCTTTAGGTTGTATCATTTTGTCCATTCTTTCCCTAGTTACCTCTTAGATAACTTTGTTGTTATATATTTGTAACAACCTTTTATTTTGATGGTTTTATTCTAGATCTGTATTTGGTTGTGGCCCTTCTTCAATTAATTTACTAAAATATAATATTTGCATTTTTCAAAACTCACAAACCAATCATAAAGTATTAATTAATTAATTAAAAAATATTTATGTACAAAAGGGAAATAAAAAATTAAATTAAAACACATAATTATGAGTAGTCCACAACATAAAAACTCAAAAATTGCCTCCAATATGGACCAGTTTTGATAGGGTTACACGTAACATACCTCATACTTGATTTGAGTATGAGGGGGAATAATAGGTGAACTGATGTAACATCCAACCTTGCTCTCCAAACCCCAAAATCCCTTAGGGTCTCCTTAGGTCTATTACCTGACCAACTAGGGTTGCTACACGCCCTAGACCTCCTGGGATCCAACTCAAGCGACCCTTTCCTATTCAGTTGGGGCACACCACCAAAATAGAACCATGGTTCCTCTCTAGCTTCTGTAATCTACACTAAGCTTCAACTCCATCTTAAGCCTCCAAAAGTGTTAGCCCCTCATCTAGGGTTCCACTAGATCCCTACTGACATCTGACAACTCAATCAATACTACAATCATGAGTAGTTTCAATCCACAAATGTAAATACATCAAAACTGTCAGAAAAAGGCTACCAGGATTAGCCCTCAATATGGACTTAAACTGAAATATCTTGAAAAACCCCTTAATAGTGCCACAAAAAAATTCACTAATATGGATACCCTTTTCATAGGGCTTAGAGATTTTGTCAATTTTAAACACCCAACATGTTCGTACATCCAAAGCACAAATTTAGGCTTAAAAAGAGGGTTTCAAGGGTTTCAGTGCTGTCGACAGTAAAGTTTGTTTTTGTTCCCCTTAGGGACCTTTCCAAGACTTCTCCTTTGGATTGGAGTTGGTCTAACCCTCCTCCTTTCTTTTCTCATGCTTGGATTTAGGCAACAGTGTCCCCAATCGCTTCCATTTTCCACTGTCTTCTCTGTGATCCCTAACCAAGTTACACAGACTTGCCTAGGGAATCACTTCAAAATTTCTTGCCGTGATTTTCCTGGCCCCTCCTACAATGTACTTAGAGTACATGGGGTCTAGTTCCAAATCCCAAGAGACCATAGGAATCCAATGGTGGGAAGTGGCCCTAAGACTCCATTTTACACCTGCAGCCCTGTACAGACCAACGAACTGGCAAAACCAAAATGAATTTCTAAAGTATTAAAAATTGAAAGGAAAAATAAAACCAAATCCACACAAAGATTCAAAACAACATTACAGAACTTCTCCAATAAAAAACTCAAGCCATCTAATCCACTTCTTCTTCAGATACTTAGTAAATCATAAAATTAACAAAAGATGCTTATGCACAGTCCGTACAATGCTTCTTACAACTTCACCAACCTGATGAAAAGGTTGATCTTGGAATTTTATAGGTTCCTACCATGCATTCTTAACTGTTTAAGATAGTTAGAGTATTTTCCAAACACGAATGCTAAAAGGTTGCTCATGACAAGAAAAGTTGTCAAGACAACATGACAACATTTTTGGCAACCTTTTCTCCAAATGGAGTTAGATTACCAAACTTGTCCTAAAAACCTACTAGGTATGGAATATGAAAAAATGGCCTTAGATAACCTATCTCAGAGCTTAGTGACCTTTCTAGACCAATTTACCCATCCTAGGGCCTAAGTCACCTAGTTGACAACAAATAGCAACTTCTAGCAACTTGGCCATTGTGGGCCTTTCCAAATTTCTTAAACCTACCAAAAGACCAAAAGGTTCCTCTTATTGAGCTATTGATGTGGCTAGCACCACTACAAGAGAAAACAAACAAAGAATCCCTAGGTCTCACACTAGCCTACCTAGGTGCTCCTGCACCATACTCCGCCCCCCCAAGGGAACTAAGCTAAACTTGATGTGAGCATGTTGAGGGGTATGCAAACCTTTTGAAACTCTTCCTCAACAACCCAAGTAGCCTCTGAAGTTGGCTTTCCCTTCCACTTGATGAGGTGTTCCATATAGACCTTATGCCTTGTAGACTTCCTCACCCTTGATTCCAACACCTTCTATGCCTCCAACTGGCTAATGGTAGGTGCTTCCGTAGGTTCAAAATCATCATGAAAATCTAGACTGATCTAAGGTAAGTGCCCTCTATATGCCACCAAGTCCTGCACATTAAAAATAGGGGATATGCCTAAATCAGAAGGTAAATCTACCTTATAGGCATTTTCTCCATACTTTGCCAATATCCTGCAAGGGCCTACTCTTTTCATTTGGAGCTTGGTAGGAATACCCTTTTAACGCCTTGCTTTGTTTAGCTAGACCATCACATAGTCCCCAACAACAAACTGAACATTCCTTCTCTTTTCATCCACCTTGGCTTTGAGTTTTTGGGTATTATCTTGGATGGTCTTCTTAACTTGCTCCTGAATCTCCTTCATGGTTTGTACAAAGTCTTTATCCTAATCACTTCTCTGATCCATACCTCAAAGACACCTCAATTCACACACACCTCTTGGATGCATGCCATAAACAATCGCAAAAGGGCTCTTGCCGGTAGTTCTATTCTTGCTATCATTGTAGGGATATTCTTATTGTGAGATGATGACATCCCAAGTTTGGCCATAATCCTTAGTTAGGAACCTAAGAAGGTTACCTAAGGTCCCATTAACCACTTCAATTTGACCATCAGTTTGGGGATGGTATGCTAAACCAAAAGATATGTTTGTGCCAAGCTTCTTCCATAAGGTCTTCTAGAAGTGACTCATGAACTTGACATCCCTATCAGACACTATGCTCAATGGGAGTCAATGGATCCTTACAATTTCTTTGAAGAACAAGTGAGAAATATGAATTGCATCATTAGTTGTCTTACATGGGATGAAATTCCCCATTTTACTGAATCTATCAACTACAACATAGATGCTATCATAACCTTGCTTAGTTTTAGGCATACCTAAAACAAAATCCATACTTACACAATCCCATGGCCGGTTTGGAATTGGTAGGGGTTGGTAAAGACCTACATTACTCATTCCTCCCTTTGCCTTCATGCACACCATGCACTGCTCCACATACTTCGTTACATCCTTGACCAACTTAGGCCAATAATAGAACCTTTGCACTAGTTCTATGGTCTTGCTGACACCAAAGTGTCCACTCAATCTGCCATTATGTTTCTCCTATACTAGATTCTCTCTCATATAACCCCTAGGCACACACAACTAGTTACCCTTGAATAGCCGCCCATTTTGTAATGTATACTCTAAAAATGTGCTATAAAAATGGTTTTCAAAATCCATGCATACCTTGTAGGCTTCAGCAAAGTCTTCATCTTCTTTGTATAGATTCTAAAAACTCTCCACTCCAATGCTATGGAGCTTAATCTCTTGGACTTTCAAAACCCTCCTACTCAAGGCATCAACAACATTGATCAATTGTCCCTTCTTATGCTTGATTGTAAAGGTGAAGGCCTGCAAATACTCCATCCACTGTAAGTGTCTGTTGCTCAACTTCTCCCAGGTATTGATGTAGCTAAGAGCTTGATTATCTGTAAAAACAACAAATTATTTTGGCAACAGATAGTGTCTGCACTTAATAAGACATTGGACTAAGGCATAAAGCTCTAGGTCATAGGATGAGTACTTTTTCTTGGCCTCATTTAGCTTCTCACTATAGAAGGCTACTGGCCTACCTTCTTGACTCAAAACCTCACCCACTGCTAAAGCACTTGTATCACATTCTAAGGTAAATAGTTTTTCAAAACTAGGCAATTGAAGGATGGGTTGGGTGGCTACTTTATTCTTCAACATATCAAAAGACTTTTCAGCCTCTAAAGTCAACTTAAACTTAGACTTAACTCCCCGTTTTATTGTATCAAGAAAAGGTGTACAAATACCACTAAAATTTCTAATGAACTTCCTAAAGAATTGGGATAGTCCATGAAAGCTTCTTACCTCAGTAGCCGTGGTAGGTGTTGGCCAACATAGTATAGAAAAAATGTTCTCCTTGTCCATTTTCAAAGATCCTTTAGACACCACAAAGCCTAAATATACCAACTCTCGCTTGAAAAAGTCACACTTCTCCAAGTTGATGGCTAGCTTCTCTTCATGAAGTCTCTTCAAAACTGCCTCTACATGCCTGACATGTTCCTCCTTAGTCTTGCTATAGATGACGATATCATCTAAGTACACCACCACAAATCTGCCTATGAAGTCTTTGAGCACTTCATTCATGAGTCTCATGAATGTGCTAGGGGCATTGGAAAGACCAAATGGCATAACCATCCATTCATAGAGACCATCTGTGGTCTTAAATGTTGTCTTCCACTCATCTCCCTCCTTGATCCTTATTTGGTGATACCCACTCTTTGAGTCCAATTTGTTGAAATACATAGCACCCCCTAGACAATCCATAAGGTCTTCAATTCTTGGAATTGGAAACCTATACCTGATTGTAATTTGGTTAATGGCCCTTGAGTCAGTGCACAACCTCCATTTTTACCCTTCTTGGATTCCAAAACTACCGGGACAGCACAAGGTCTTATGCTTTTCTCTATCAAACCTTGGTCCATCAATTCTTGGACTTGTCTTGCCACTTCTAGGTTCTGATCTGGAGTGAGCTTATAGGCTTCTTTATTTGGAAAAGAGGCACTTGGTACAAAGTCTATTTGATGACTTATAACCCTCCTAGGAGGTAGGGTGGCTGGGTTACCATCACTCACTATGTCCTTATATCTTTCAAGTGAATTTTGGACCTCACTTGGTAAGGGTTCCTTGACTAATTCTTCTTGATTTTTTGACTTCAATATCACTACAAATCCTTGGCTTTCCTTATGTTTAAGGTCCTTCATAAACTCCTTTCCACCACTTAGTAGTACACTAGGAAATTGGGACTGTGGTTCTTCCCCTTCCAACAAAGACTAAATTTTTAAAGTCTTGGCTCCTTTTTTGAAGGTTATGGCATTAGCCCTGCCATCATATACAACCTCCCTACCAAATTTCCAAGGTCTCCTTAATAGGAGATGACAAGCATCCATGGGAAAAATATCACACAATAGCCAATCCTTGTAACCTGCAATAGAAAAGTCCACCCATGTTTTCTCATTAACCAAAATGCTTTGCCCTTTGTTAAGCCTAGTGGCCTTTTAGGGGTTGGTATGGGGAATATTCTTTAGTTTGAGCTTAGTAACAGCCTCCTTTGATATCACATTATTAGTTGATCCAGAATCAACCACCACCTTGCACACTTTCCCCAGGATCTTGCATTTGATCCTAAATAAGGCCCTCCTATGTCTAGGTTCATTAGGGGCTGGTTTCTTAATCAGTACCCTTCTAAACATGAGGTTTTCACCTTTTTTAGATTCAATGTGATCTATGTTAGCCTCCTTGCAACTCATAATATCCTCTTGGGCATAGGCCAATCTTTTATCTTGATTTGAAGGAGAGGGCTTGTTCGTGCATCTATAGGCAGGATGCCCTAGCTATCCATAATTGTAACACTTCATAGTTGAAAAATAAGAGCTTCTCCTACCTCCTCTACCTCTACTTGATCCTCCTTGGTTGCCTCTCCCTCTATTGAAGCCACCCCTTGTAGAGAGATCACTAGTTTTCTTTGTGAGCTTACTCTCCCCTTGGTTCCTTTTCTCACTACCTTTTCCTTGGTAGCGTCCCCTTTGACCTCTCTGATTTCTTCCCTTGCCTCTATCTTTGAAGTTAGAATCCCCTTTTCTCCTATTCTTCTCTTCTACCTTCATAGCTAGCTGATGACATTTTTGGACAGTAGTAGGGGCCCACAAACTAAGCTCTTCTTGGATATGCCAATTTAATCCTCCCAAGTACCTAGCCACTTTGATTGGCTCTTCTTCTTGTAACTTAGACCTTAAACACAGCCTTTGGAATTCCTTAGTATATGAGGCCACCTCTAAGTCTTTCTGCTCCAAGTTTTGCCTCTTCCTATGAAGTTGTATTTCATAGTCCTCTGGAAGATAGCTCTCCTTCAATTTGGTTACCATAGCCTTCTAATTTTCTATTGGTTGCTTCCCCATGCTTACCCTCTCATCTTGAAGGTAATTCCACCAAGTCAAAGCTAACCCTCTAAGTCTAGACTTGGCTACTTTAACCCTTTGGGCCTCACTTATCCCTTCACACTCAAAATGATTCTCCATTGCTTCAATCCAGTCCATGACTGCCTCAATATCCATCTTCCCTCCGAATATACGTATCCCTTCCAAGGCTTTGCCACTCAATGCTTTCATGGCTTTCAGGAAAGGTTCCTCATTCAATATTGGGTTAGGTTTAGGGATATAGTCTTCTTCCTCGATCTTCTTCTTACCCTTGCCACTAGATTCTGCTTCATATTCTTTCTTCCTAGTAGAATCTACTAGTTCTTCCATATTTACTCTCATTTCTTCCAAAGTATCCTCAAGGAGTCTATTCTTCTCCTTTTTCTCCTCCATATCCTTAGCTAATTCTAAATTTGTCACTGTCTTTGTA
Organism: Thuja plicata; assembly: GCA_018584345.1. Classification (NCBI taxonomy): domain Eukaryota; kingdom Viridiplantae; phylum Streptophyta; class Pinopsida; order Cupressales; family Cupressaceae; genus Thuja; species Thuja plicata. The sequence goes on from MU223159.1 coordinate 2,549,799, forward strand.
GAACCACAAGATTCCACCTCTAACATAAACCAATCTTCCCAAGTTTCTCAACTTGCTTTGATACCACTCTGATGTAACACCCAACCTTGTTCTCTAAACCCCAAATTCTCTTAGGGATTCCTTAGGTCTATTACCTGACCAACTAGGGTTGCTACACACCCTAGACCTCCTAGGATCCAACTCACGGGAAGCTTTCCTATTCAGTTGGGGCACACCACCAAAATAGAACCATCCTTCCTCTCTAGCTTCTCCAATCCACACTAAGCTTCAAATCCATCTTAAGCCTACAAAAGTGTTATCCCTTCATCTAGGGTTCCACTATATCCCTATTGACATCTGATAACTCAATCAATACTGCAATCATGAGTAGTTTCAATCCACAAATGTAAATACATCAAAACTGTCAGAAAAAGGCCACAAGGATTAGCCCTCAATATGGACTTAAACTAAAATATCTTGAAAAACCCCTTAATAGTGCCACAAAGAAATCACTAATATGGATACCCTTTTCAGAGGGTTTAGATATTTTGTCAGTTTTAAACCCCCAATTTGTTTGTATAGCCAAAACACAAATTTAGGCTTAAAATGAGGGTTTCAAGGGTTTCAGTGCTGTCAGTAGTAAAGTTTGTTTTTTTTCCCCTTAGGAACCTTACCAAGACTTCTCCTTTGGATTGGAGTTGGTCTAACCCTCCTCCTTGCTTTTCTCATGCTTGGATTGAGGCAACAGTGCCCCCAATCCCTTCCATTTTCCGTTGTCTGCGTTTTGATCCCTAACCAAGTTACACAGACTTTCCTAGGGCATCACTTCAAAATTGCTTGCTGTACTTTTCTTGGGCCCTCCTGCAGTGTACATAGATTACATGGAGTCTAGTTCCAAATCCCAAGATACCATAGGAATCCAATGGTGGGAAGTGGCCCTAAGACTCCATTTTACACCTGCAGCCCTGTATAGACCAGCGAACTGGCAAAACCAAAATGAATTTCTAAAGTATTACAAACTGAAAGGAAAACTCAAAAAAAATCCTCACAAAGATTCAAAACAACATTATAGAACTTCTCCAATACAAAAATCAAGCCATCTAATCCACTTCTTCTTTAGATACTTATTAAATCATAAAATTAACAAAAGATGCTTATGCACAGTCTGTACAGTGCTTCTTCAAACTTCACCAACCTGATGAAAAGGTTGATCTTGGCCTTTTATAGGTTCCTACCATGTATTCTTAACTGTTTAAGATAGTTAGAGTATTGTCCAAACGCAAATGCTAAAAAGTTTCTCATGACAAGAAAAGTTGTTAAGACAACATGACAACATTTTTAGCAACTTTTTCTCCAAATGGAGTTAGATTACCAAACTTATCCTAAAAACCTACTAAGCATAGAATATGCATAAAATGACCTTAGATAACCTATCTAAGAGCTTAGGAACCTTGCTAGACCAATTTACCCACCCTAGGGCCTAAGTCACCTAGTCGACAACAAATAGCAACTTCTAGTAACTTGGCCATTGTGGGCCTTTCCAAATTTCTTAAACCTACCAAAAGACCAAAAGGTTCCTCTTATTGAGCTAGTGATGTGGCTAGCATCACTACAAGCCAAAACAAACAAAGAAGTCGTATGTCTCACACTAGCCTACCTAGGTGCTCCTGCACCATGAACACAATCCAATGCGATATCTCATAAATAACTCTAGTAACGGTTGCCAATTTAGGTTGACAAATGTCGTGCACTTGCATTATTAGAGAGAAAATCATGTGTACTTTCACAATATAAAATATTCAAAGTTATGTATACTCACCAAATGGGGTATAATAATTTGTATGTATCATATAGGCATTAAAAGTTTATCATTAATCAACATCTCATAATACATAATATACAATGTTAAATAGAAATATCCAAAGGTAATACATTTGTGGAAATTAAAACATGAATCCTACTTTTTCTTGCTAATTCAATTGATATTATCTTATCACTTTATAGTAGGGTTTTTATTTTTATTTTTATAATGTTCTTATGCAAATACAAGTGACGTAAGATAATACAATCACACTTTAATTGGCACATATATGGTTGCTTAATGACCATTAAGGCAATTCCTTATACATAATTGCTCTAGAGTTCCACCAACTCTAGACCCTAGTAATGAACACTCTCTCCCATTATAGATGTAACTGTACTACTCATGGGGAACATGATCTCTAATCTTCTCTATGTCATCCGACTACATCTAGATATAGAGAAGTCTATTCACATGCATTTTTGGCCATGTCATCCACACTATGACTCTCCATATGTGAGTGATAGTGGGATTGTTTATTATTATGGTAATTAGGGAAGGCCTTATAACCCATACAATTCAACACATATAAAAGAAAAAAAAACCTAGAGGCTTGAAGATCAAGCTAGCAACTAGACCAAAAACCTAATGATAACAATTACATATAACTGGAGTACTTCCAAGACAATATAGTTGAAAAATAACATCTTAAGAAATGATGAATAACATAGATAAAGATTAAACATAACTAGATAAAACATAAATAAAAGGATATTAGTAGATCAAGTCCCAACATTCAACCATTTTCTCAATCATTTAATCCCATCCAGTTGTAGTTGTAATCTTGGTATGTTTCCTCAATTTCATAGCTGCACACTTCTCTACTTTCTTCTTTTCTCTTATCTCAATTTTTTAGCCCACCATAGCAACACCAATCACTATCTTGTGCATAAGGGTATTGTTGACCCTTTCTATTTGTTTCATAGCCCTTTGTACCGAGGCAATTTTATCTCTATTTCTTGTGCAACCCATAATTTCCTAGAATTTTAGATTTTGGGGTTGTTGGATAAATAGAATTTAACAATTCCCTTAACCTGAGCTTGCTATCTCTCCTCATGATACTTTATAAGAAGAAGAAAAGAATGACATTTTGATTTTTAATTGATAGGCTATTCGAGATGATTAGGACCTAGTTGATATATAAAATACACTAGATGTTAAGGAACGAACACCACTGCTACCCTGAATTCATCATATAACTCCCACTTCTTGATAGTTATGTTGTTATCATTGTTCACTTAAACTTCAAATATAACTTTTCCCCAGTGACTTTTTTCTTAAGTATAATATTATCCCTTCATAACAATAATATAAACAATTCCCGTTGTTTTTATGTTAGGACTTATTGTTATATCTTTAGCTTTGTATTGGATTTCAGACACCCTTTAAAACCTATTTTACTTAATAAAAAACAATAATATAAACAAATTTTTTTAAAACTAAACAAATATATTTCCTTTCATTGTATCATTTTATCTAACTTTGCAGCTGAAATTATTGACTATGAAAAAAACCCAATTACCAGCTGTTCAAGTTTCTACTGTTATCTTAAGCTAAAGTTTTTATCTATTTCCAGCTACATTTGTTATAGCTGTTACTTATCAGCTGTTCATGTTTCACCTGGTGTAACTTTTTATACTGATGTTTCTCGCTGATATATAATTTTTTTATTTGTTTCTACTTCTTTGAATAAAAAAATTATTAATTGCGCTCTTGGTAGGTCAACTGTCGATGGAAATAAAGATATATATAGAGGGTAGGTGATCCTGATGATTGTAGAGGAGTGTAAGCATTTAAGATTATATAGGGGAAAGAGACAATGAGTGAATTGGGGTCCAACAATGCAATAAAGTTATGAGTAGAGATATTCAATATTGTTTGCTATCTCAATTAAACACGAGAAGTTTGATATTTAACATTGTTTGCTAGCTCAATTAAACACGGGATGTTAGAACACGAAGTTAGCTATAGTCACGATTTTCCCTTTCCCCTAACATTAGAAACTAAACACACTAATGAATAACTCACACAACTAGGCATTATACTTTTCAATGGACATTCCAACAGTATCATTGTACTGAAACTCGTGAGACATCGTTTTCTCGGAAACGTCGTTGCACGGGATATTTTCTTTAGGGCCCGTTTGGTTGGGGAATTGGAAAATGAAACAAATCATGGTTATCCATAGCCTGGTTATGCAAACCCTGGTTTTCATTTTTTGGGACTGTTTGGTTGACCGGGAAGATGGATTTGTAAAT
>MU223159.1:2572126-2583407 GCA_018584345.1 Thuja plicata
CTCTCTCTCTCTTTCTCTGTCTTACATCTTTAGGGTTAGGGTTTTGAGACTATCCGAAGCTTGTTGCATCCTTAGGGATTCCAAGGTGGTCTCAAACCTATATATATGATAAGACTTGTAATAGTTAGGGGTCTTTAATCTTTTGGAATTTTTGTAATGAAGAGATAATATACAACAGAACTCAGATATTCTGGTTCATGTGTATCTTTTGAAGCTGTGTAAACTTTTCATGTATAACGAGCTGGATTACATAAATGAAATACGGTGCAATTTTACTCCTTTCAACTGTTGTCTCTTTACTTTGTATGCATGCTTTTCTATGTTAAGGTTTATAAGGTATTCAGTAACACGCTGGTTATAAGGTAACCATCTAATTGTTTACAAGTTTCTCTCAAGGAGAGAATTAAATGTTGTGAATGATTATAAGAAGCATACTACTTTGTTAAGGATTTGATACAGGGGTCTGGAGGTAACAAGAGAGTTTGTAAGGCAAGCTATCCCAATTGTTTGAGCTGTAAGGCAGTTCAGTGTATCTTGTTTCTATAAATTCTTTGCTTATTATTGACTCTGCAGCCCTAAGGATATGCACTGATCTAGAAAACATTCTGAATATCTATCTATGTCTCAAATATTCCAAGTTATCAGAGCCAAATCAATTTACAAACTCTGTTACTAAGAACTTATAAGCTGAACTTGTTTAAGGACCTCTGTTAGCAGGACACTGTCCATGTTACTGATTCCTTGAAGAGAGAATCCATTGGGTTATCCCTCCTATTAAGAAAAGGAAGAAGGGTGAGAATCCTTGTATCATTGGTTTTCTATCATATTTAAGATTATGATTTGTATGGTTAAATCCTATACATGATTATGCTTGATCATTTACAAGGTATTTTATAAAGATTGGTTCAATCGAGATACATGACAAATCAGTGTCCACATTAACAAAAACTGTGTTAACAGCCATCTTGAAAGGTAAAACCTGCCTGATTATTTGTGGAGCTCAAAAACGAAGAAGGACCTTATCCAGTCCTTAGCAATTAGGCTTTTCTTGTCTCTGAATCAAAAGTAGAAGGTACAAGGTTCACATAGACATTTCAAGCATTGTGATTCATACAAGAAAAATCCCTAACACATTCATTACCCCTGATCAACTGGAACTTGTTTGATGCCCAAACCATTACAAGTGCCTCCTTAAATAGAGGTCTTAAGATAAATCTAGAAATTACATAGGTGATTATGGAAATCTCATAGTACAATCCTGAACATAGGCCAACTTTCATACATAACAAATATTAATTTTTTTATCCTTATCTTTATCTCGATTCTATAATTTTTAAATGATTCCAAGGTAGGAGAAGTTACATATCACAACACTCCCCCTTAATTTTAATAGCAAATGCTGTCGTGTTTATAAATTCATTTTATTTTGATTGTCATTAATAATTAAGTCTTCAGAATTTCTCAAACTTCTACTTGATAACTTCCAATGATCTTCATATCTAATGATGTATTTTTTTTGGCCTTCTCTAACTATTGTGGTAGTCCTTCAAACCTTGAAAACCATGTCTTAGAGCTTCCTTCACTTTTTTAGATTTCTTTATGATAATTATGTCCTTTGACCCAAAATATTTGTTATGCCTTTCAAAGATTCAAACCTTCCATGATTGTTATAATTTTTCTCTTTCTTTGTGGTAGTTTCAACCTCAAACTTACTTCAACAACCTGCGATTCCCATTAACAATTATCTTCAAAGATTTTTTTTGGCAGCATAAAATAAAAAATAGCAACAATAGTAATTCCAACATGCTCCTTTTTTGGATGACCTCTATTTGGGTTACTATTAGAAAATAATCTTTCCTTGGTGAACTATGTAATTAAAGGATAAACTGAGGTATCCTAAATTGTATTTTTCCTCTAGTCCAAGTGGGAGGACATGTGAGATTTTTGTAATTTATTTGACAAGGAAATTAGATATTCCTCCTTAAGAGGATTCTCACACTTGGCACACACTTAATGTGAATGTGGCATTCATATAATATGGGAGCTAAATGTAAACTCCTCCACTCATCTCTATTTAAGAGATGCCTCTACACACACTTGTTCAATAATCTTCACTATTTTTCTCACTTCTCCTCACATTCTCAATCTTGCTCTCATTATTGTAATGAACTTTTTTCTCTCATTCTCTTTCCTTATTTAGGATTTTGTGCCTCATTCATATTATACAAAAGGGGTTTTTTCTTGTTTTTTCCCCTTTCAAAATTCTTGTGTCCTTTTTTTTTTATAAATTTATCTTCAAGCATTTTGGTGAATTTGGTGTTTGATCTATTGGAGCAATCTCTCTCTCTCTCTCTCTCTCTCTCTCTCTCTCTCTCTCTNGCTCTCTCTCTCTCTCTCTCTCTCTCTCTCTCTCTCTCTCTCTCTCTCTCTCTCTCTCTCTGTGTGTGTGTGTGTGTGTGTGTGTGTGTGTGTGTGTGTGTGTGTGTGGTAAAACTCTTACTTTTTCTCACTCTCTTGGACTCTTTCCTAAGCTCGTTTCTATTTCTTAATGTTTCTAACATGGTATCAGAGCTAGCTAAATCCTTGTTTTGAGTGTTGCATGACAATACAATTGAAGGATATCTTTTTTTTGAAGGAGAAAGAAATTTTTTTCTTGATCTCACTCTTGTTTACAGTTTTTCTTTCATTTCTTTTACAAATCTAACATCTTTTTTGGAAATCTAACTATTTTTGGATGACTTTCCACCATATCTAAGTTTTTTCATATCTATTTCAAGTTTTTTAAGTGCTAACCCCATCCTCTATCGGGAAACCACAAGGGTTTTCTTTTTCATGCATTTTCATCCATTTATATAACTATCTCATTTGCAGGGTTATAATTTATATTCATATTTTAATTTTTGAAGTTTTTAATATATTCAACATCTCTATCGCTTATTGAATTCTGTTATATCTCACAGTTTTTTTTACAGGATACCTCTATTTTATTACATCATTTTTTATGTATTCTCCAAAGAGATCTTATGTTACTTTGTGGCAAATTTATTTAAGAATTTTATAGCTCAAAGTTTTTCATTCTACTTCATTAGAACCGTATTTATAAGTGATTGTGTGCTGATCTTTAAAAAATAAATTTTCAATTAATATTAGAACACAACATTTGGTAATTTTATATGATCAAATATTTCATAGCACAGCTTTGACAGAACTCTATTTAAATTCTTTGGTTTAGCATTCTATTTAAATTTTGTAACTTCCGCAACATTTTTGCACCCTTGCGTACAATATTCCAAACCTTCAGTGCACCTTTGTGTGTTGCATTCCATTCCTCCTAGTGCAACTCATTCATTACCATTTGTGCAACAATTGTTTCTTTGTATTGCGCAACCTTGTAAGTTGTAGTATCTCTTAAAGCTTCTTGCTCATCATACTCTTTCCTACGCCATCTTTCAGCTTCAAAATCTAAAATATATCTTCCTGTGCCATCTTCCTAGAATTCAACGCATCTTTCACTTGTTGTTTCTCTTGCTTACCTTTCTCAATCTGCACATTAGAAGTATCAAAGCATATTGCAAAAGAAACGGTGGAGAATATCAGTGGAGAAAATCGTATTCCATCGCTAACTATAATAATTGGTTGGAATCCTTCTTCTGTTTCTTGTCATTGCGTAGTGGTTCCTCCACATTTGGCAACATTTCTTCTATTATTCCTACAAGGGTGATTCTCTACACTTTTTAATCATTTATCTGTGTTTTATCTTATTTTAGTTTAGTTTGAACGTATCTTTGACTCTTTTCATCTTTATTTCATTAATTTATTGCTTTATAATTATCTTTATCTCATTTACTCTATTTGTTAATGTAAATTTGTCTATCGGTATTTATTTATCTTCATTCATATAAATTAATTCAAATTTCAAATCTATTATATAGTTTAATTATCCAAACCTTTTATTTGTTTATTTTGAAAAAAAGTCAAATGTTAATACATTTTTCTACTCAATATTTCTTAATATCGCTTCATTCCTACATTCTTTGTAGGGATTCTAACAATTTTCAATTGCTATTTTGTTAATTCATTGTAATTAAAATTTGTTCCTTCAATTAAACTAAAAATTTAAATTGTTTTTCAAATATCTTTTTAGTATTCAAATTATGAGTTACATTAAGTTAAATTTATTTTCCTTTATGTTTATCATTATATATTTATTGTATTTCATTCTATTTTATCTAATCTTATGTTTTTTCTAAATTAAGCATGTCTACCCTCATTCCTGAAATCAAATTAAACAGTTCTAACTATCATCAATGGAAGACACATTTTTCTTTTATATTCCATTTTAAACATTTGCTTGAAGTTGCTACAGGTGCCTCTATTGAACTAGTTGTTTCTGCTTCTCAAGCTGACAAAGATGCTTGGAAAACTAAAAATGAAGAAGCTCTTGGATTAATTGGTCTCTCAATTGTTCATGATCTCTACATTTTGATTGGACATTGCACCAAAGCCCATCAAGCATGGGACATTTTGCAAAAAATGCACAACAGCTCCACTAAATCTTGAAAGATTCAACTCCAAGACAATTTGGAGGACTTGAGGTATACTAATTTCAAATCCATGAATGAATTCTTACTGAAATTTGATGCTATTAAAACTCAATTAAGTGGTGTTAATGTTACTTTAACTAATATTAGATTAATTACTATCATTCTAAAGAAATGTCTTCCTAAAGCATTTCAGCCGTTTATTACTAACACTCATTCTCAACTTGTTATTCTTAGTTTAGCTCCTCATTTAACTTATGTTATTTTTCAAAATTTATTATGTCAAGAGGAAGCTAAATTATTGCAATTTGGTACTCTTAAATCTTATGAACATGCTTTTGTGTCTAAACCTAAAAATCAAAATAATAGATCACATAATCATAATACTTCTAATAATAATCATAATTCTTGTAATAAAAATTATTCTCATCATAACAATAATTCTGTGTTGGAATTCATAGAAGATGAAGCCAAAGTGCCCTCTCCTTGTGCGTCTTCTACTCCAGCATTATCAGCCAATTCTGTTAGTGGTAGGGCTTTGAAAAAATCAAACAATAAAGTAGGAGCTAAGTAAAGTTCTAGTCCTCCAATATTGTTGTGGTGGCGTCCCATCTCTTTTTTAGGCTGATATAGTTCTTGGCCTCGATGATATATGTTGAAGTACTCTCGGCGGGTTTATTTTCTTCTGTCATCCACTGATATTTCTCATATGTTTGTATATCTAATATTCGGGTACTAGTTTTGTGGGTTTTTAGGTTAGTTTTTAGCTGCATCTACAGGATGTATGGTCCATGTGTAATGTGTGTAAGGGAAAGGATGGAGGGTTTTCTTGACTGCTTGTTTCCCTTCTAAGCCCTTGAAGCAATGTAAACATTATTAATAAAATACTTCAATGGCTTAGCCATTTTTGCGAAAAAAAATAAAAAATTATCATAACAATAATAATCATCATAACAATAGTTACTCTAATAACACATTTAATTCAAGGCCAACATGGAAATGCTCAAAGCCAAGGTGGCTACTCTGATGGTGGATTTTCCTTGAGGATCCCTGGTTTTTTCTGTTGTCCCTGTTCTTTCTACTTTTGTAGAAGATGTTTTTTTTGCTCTGGCCTTCTCCGGGCCTGCTCTGTCTTTTCTATTTTGGTTCATTTCAAACTATGCTTCTAGATACTGCTTTCGTGTTTTGGGTTACAGGAACCCTATAAAACCTATTTTACTTAATCAAAAACACTAATTACAATAATAATAACACCAATTATAATAATCAACAAAATACTCCTAATAGGAAACCACATTATACTTATTTTGGAAAATATGGTCACCTAACTAATTCTTGTTTTAAAAAACAAAATGATAAGAATCCTATGAATAAAAATAATCAAAATAACTTCAAATCTCAAGTTAATCAATCTTGCCATACTTTTACTGTTTTTTTATAAAGATTCCCATACATTAGAATGGATTATTGATAGTGGCACTTTTCACCATGTTACATCTCATAGAGAAGTATTTGATTCTTTGCAACCTGATACTACTGATATTCCTATTCAATTAGCTAATGATCATAGTTGCAAAGTTCATGGAGTTGGTGATGTTAATGTTCCAAATGGAAAATTACACAATGTCCTTTGTGTTCCTGAATTGAAATCTAATCTTATTTCATTTTCTCAATTATGTCAAGATTACAAAGTTGAATTTCACAAGGATATGTGCTATATTATTGGTCCTAACACTGATCATGTTGTTTCTAATGCTAAGATCGATCATGATAACTTGTTTAAATTTTATGAGTTTGCCTCTTCAAGGTACTCTTTGAAAGTTAATATTGATTTCAATATATGACACGAAAGCCTCGACCATTTGAATTTTGATTATATTTCTTTGATGCAAAAATCTAACATGGTTGAAGGATTAACCCATATTGTTCCATCTAAAATTACATGCATAGGGTGCATGAGTGGAAAAATGAAAAGGGAGCCCTTTTCTCATGGTATTTCATGGAGGGCATCTCATAAGTTACATCTTATTTGCAGTGACCTTTCGGGTCCAATGGAGAACATCTCCATACAAGGTTCAAAGTATGGTCTTACCTTTGTGGGTGATTTTACTAGAAGAACTTGGATTTATTTTTTGCATACTAAAGATCAAGTTCTTGACACATTTTTCAAATTTCATATATTTGTGGAAAGGCAATTGGGTTCTAAGATTAAAATTCTTAGAACAGATAATGATACTATATATTTTAATAATGCTTGTCATTCTTCCTAGAGATATTTTGGTATAAAAAAATATCTTACCATTCCTTATACACCACAACAAAATGGTTTGGAGGAAAGGAAGCATTGAACTATTGTGGAAATGGCTAGATGTATGTTACATGCAAAAGATATGCATTACATGTTTTGGGCTGAAGCAATTGCTTGTGCCACTTATATTCTTAATAGAACTCCTTCTAAATATTTGCAAGATATAAATTGTGAGGAAGCATGGTCAGGTAGGAAACCCAATTTACAACATTTGAATTTTTTTGGATCTATTGCTTATGTTCACACACCCAAACAAAAAAGGCATAAACTAGATTCTAAATCTTGTCCATTTACATTTTTTGGGTATGATGAATCTACTAAAGTTTATATAGTTATGATCATGTTACTAACAAGGTACATATTGAAAGAGATGATTTTATTGCAGAAAATGAAGTACATGATTGCTCAAAGGTCAAAGATGATTAATTTAAAGGGGGCAGTATTAAACTGATGGAGGACCAACCTCCTATCATAAACCCTACCCCTAATGAACCTATTTCTATTCCTACTAGTATTAAAAATGATAAATATGATGGTAAGAATATTTCTATTCCTCCTAGTGATAATTTGCTCATGATGGTGATAATTTTGTTCATTATGATAATAATATATTTACTCCTCATAGTGATGATGAAAATAATGAATTTACTCCTCATAGTGATATTTTTGTTACTTCTAAGAGAAATCCTAAATAGTTTAAAGATTTACTTAATGAAGGTGATGATTATATTACTAGAATGGGTGGACTTAGATCTAGGAAACAAGTAATTATAGAAATTATGCTTTGATGTCTTCTCTTATGAATTCTAAAGATAATCAAACCTTTTCTCAAGATAAAAATCAACCCCATTGGAATTTTATCTTTGGAATTTTGTCAAGAAAGATAGAGTTATAGTTTCAAAAAGAAGTCACTGTTAGAAACATTAAGAAATGGAAATGATCTTAGGAAAGAATCCAAGAGAGTGATAAAAATTAAGAGTTTTACCAAATACACAAAGAGAGATATTTCTCCAATAGATCAAACACCAAATTCACCAAGATGCTCCAAGATCAACACAAGGACACAAGAATTCTGAATGGGAAAAAAAAAAGAAAAACTCCTTGTGTTGATACCTTTGAGAAAGTGCCACGAAATCCTTTAGCATGTGCTATCAATGTCAAGGGTCCAATAGTAAATTAATGGACATGAACAATGATTTATGAGGCAAGAATTTATATAATTGCATACTAATCATGTGTAATAATTATAATGATATATTAGATATATACATGTGGACTTGACAATGTCATGACAAAGTGGGCTAAAGGAACATTGCCACTTCCCTGAACACTTTGACTCTAGATTTTGATCATAATTATTCTACTAATTTAGTTATTTATTTATTAATAAATTAAACATAATCAACTAAATTAGTTAAAATTGCAAATAAAGATACCTCCATGAAACTGCCATGTTGTCCTTCACTGTGTGGTGTCAACATTGAGGGTTCAACAATAAACTATTGAACATTCACAATGAGTTATGGGACAACCATTCATATAATTATGTACTATCCTCATGTAATAATTATAATGATTTATTAAACACATACCAATGGACTTGACGATGTCATGAAAAAGGGGGCCAGAGAAATGCTGCCACTACCATAGACACTTTGACCATAGATTTTGATTATAATCATTATATACTAATTTAGTTATTCATTCATTTATAAATTAAATATAATCAAATAAATTAAATGAAATTGCAAATAATTACCTCTCTATCAATGCCAAATATTTCATTGATAGATTTATCATTCATTAATCCATCATCAACATCTTGTCGACCATCATCACCACTGTTTGTGCAGAGGGATCCACATGATTGACAAAAATTGGGTGAACTTGAGTCCTCAAAGACTCACTCGTCTTACTTTCAACTAAAGTACTAACACACTGTATGAGGGTCTGAGTGAGAGCACTAATGGTTCATAGTGTGTCCACCTCAACATGTTCCATCACAATACAAGGAACACTAATGTTATCAAAATGTAGTCTATTGTGTGATGACCCCCACATCTACCGTGAAATTCTAAATAATTAAAATAATTTGGGACCTCATTGAGGACAAATTCAAAATAGAGTTTCCTCAAAAAATATAATAGAACCTCATGATTATTACAAGGAGGGCTATCATTAAAAACCATCCATCCACCATCTATTCCAAAATTTAATCTTTATTCCTTCATGGTGGCACATGGATGAGAAACCTCCTAAAACTAGGATCAAGCTTTTCATTCATTTTAGGATTTGTAAATAGCTTACAAATGTTACTTTTTTTTTCTTTTTTCTTTTTTACTTCCTTAGATGATAATTTATTTGCATAGTATTGTTTTTTCTCCTATCTTTTGTTTGATCATATATTTATTTGTCCACCAATAGTGCCTATGTGGGTCAAAATTGATTACGATAAATTGGCAAGTGACATTTTTTCCAATACATTATTTTAGCCTACCAATCAAAGACTCTATTTGATTTTTATTATTCTCTATTTGGTAATAAAGATTTTGATGTGTTTCTGGTGGATGTCTTTCAATTGATGGAGGAGGTTGAGGTGCATTTTATTCATTAATTTCATCATGAACTTCTTCTTGAGGAGGTGGCTCGGGATTTTTTTGGGGTAGCTTTACATCTGCTAAAAATTGAAATAAAATTTAATTTAAAACCCGAATTATAGATATATTTTAACAAAAAATGAAGCTAAAAATATAAAATAAGTCACCTCTTTGACCTCCTCAAGTCCTAGCAACATTTTGAGATGATCAAACACACCAATAGAGTAAATAATGCCCAATAAATCATGTATTCCCTTCTAAAAGGTTTCTCCTCTCTCCAAGTCGTGATTGCAAGTGAAAATGAGGATTTTAGGGTTTTGTTTTGAAATTTATAATATCTTTTCAATATGACATGTAGCATATATATATGCCTTGCGCCATATATGCTTGGTATTTTCAAGCCTTAGGATTGAAAAACCAAGCTATATGATCTTTTCCATATATACCACAACCCTATTATTTTTGGGGGATCAAAAAGATGAGTGAAATCTTTTTGGTCCCCCATCTTTGTGCACTAACCCTTGTGAAGATCTGGAAGATTATTAGAGATGAAATAAGTAGTAGATACTTAAAACACTCAAACTATTATCAAAATTTTGGGGACATTCCTAATCATTTCAAACACTAACACTAATAATATTTTAGATCTAAAGTATTTTACCCTAAAGAAAGTATATTATTTAGTTCTTGCGATTTATTTACTATTCATAAGGTAGTGTGCTTCTTTGTGACTTTATTTTTAAGGAAAATGAGTTACTTGGCATATGGCCTAAAATATTTTAATTTTTTATATCATATATTGTAAGATTATGACAATGGTTTTTCCCATTTTGAGTTTTCCATGCAAAAACAATGGTGTCACATGTTGTTCTATTTCTACTTTTAGTTGATAAATGAATAATTATGATTAAGTTTTAATTGCATGTTGATTCACCCCCTTCTGAAAATTCAAAGGTGTTCAATATATTAGAGGTTTCTTTGTTTTTAATTTTGATTCTTCTATAGATATGGATGTTATTTTAGAGGTTTATGACTGGATGTGGAATTCACATCCTCTCTTGCTCCACCCTTGGACTCCCTCTTTTCTCCTTCTTTCAAAAACCATTGACATTTCACATGTTTGGGTGAAATTTCCTTATCTCCCCTTAGAGTTCTAGTGCAATTTGTCCTATGAGGGAATTAGAAATACCTTAGGCCATTCCTTGTAGGAGGATACTAATACTACTAACTTATTTCACACATCCTTTTCTTATATTCTACCTAAGATGGATATATCAAGATGAGGTATTTTTGCAAGTTTAAGACCATCTCTATACTTAGCTGGTTGACTACAAGGACATTTATTTTAGATTAAGCCACTACTTTTGTACAAGACATATAGGTTTTGATTTCTCTTATGATTATTAGAAGTCCCCCTCCTCTTGGTGAACTAATTATCAAAATCAACAAATTACAATTTTTCCTAATGATTCTAGTCACTGAGATACTTTGATTCATCCTCTCCTACTTTAGTTCCAAGTTAGAAGATAACTATGTCCCCTTTGAGTAGCTTTCTAGTAGTAATGATGATCATTTTTTTGTTCCCCTAAGTATTGCTCATCCTAATGTTGTTTCCTCTAGAAATGTTCATCTTGCTACAACTCCTTTTGGTATAGTTTTTATTTCTAGTGATGTTGTTTTGTCTCACACTCTTCCTCCTTTCTCTTTAGTCCATGTAGTACCCTTAGGTAGACATTTTGAATACATTTTTTATTCCCATCCTCCTAGGTCTTTGTATATGGAGGACATCTTTAGTTGGACATTTGTTCAAAGAAGGAAAATATATATATATATAT